>PVIC010005136.1:0-59213 GCA_004025085.1 Thryonomys swinderianus
GCCTACCTTGGAGGCACAAGGGCCTGAGTTTGATCCCTGGTACCACTCACCCTCATACACACATACACAGGCACTTGCCTAGAATCCTAGCACTTGGAGAGGCTTAGACAAGAGGGCTGCAAACTCAGTCCTATGCAATGAACAAGACTCTATTTCAAAATGAAAAATATAAAAGGGCCTGGGCTGTAGCTGAGGATGTAGTGCGAAGGTCCTAGGTTCAATTCTCAGTATTGCAGGAAGAAAAAGATGGAAAAGAGGAAAAGGAAAACCTTTAAAATTAAAAAACTCGAACTGCAGGGGAGGCACTGAACTTGGCAGGTGAATAATTAACTTGTGCAGTGGTTCTGTCAGGAGGCCACGAGCTCTGGAGAGCTGCAGGTCCTCCCTGTGCTCCGTAAACTTGCAAAGCCGCTTGTGTTTTAGACCCTGCTGTGGTGCATGGCAGCCCCTCTGAATGAGCTGCAAGCCTTCTCTGAAACCCTCTCCTGCACCTTTTACTCTCCTTCCACAGATTTCCTGCACAACTACAATCTGTATGCCTGACTGCTGCATGCTGGCCTGCTTCCTGAGACATGCATGGGATCTGGGGCATGGGGGTCTACGGACACAGATGACTGGCACTGTGCTCAGGAATAAATATTTGGGGGGGCCAGAGATTTAGCTCCATGGTGCTGGTGCCTGCCTGGCAAGTGCAAGGTCCCTGGTTTGATCCCCGGTAACCACACAGAACAATGTCAGGCATGGTGGCTCACGTCTGTAATCCCAGCACTCAGGAGGCAGAGGCAGGAGGATTACTGTGAGTTCAAGGGTTGACTGTGCTGCATAGTGAGCTCAGGGCCAGCCTGACCTATAAAGCGAGATCCTGTCTCAAAAAACTTAAAAATAAATAAATAAATAAAATCCAGATCTTAACCTCATTTCTCTGGTCACCTGAAACCATCCCCTTTCTCCACAAGACATCAGCTGTGGCACTATGGGCAGGGTGGGTTCTAAAGGAATTTCTCTCTTCCTTTTTGGGGGTGTGGTGGTGCAAAGAGAGGAAGGCTAAGTGTGTGGAGTGTCTTAAAAGGAACAGCATGTGGAGGGATTCCATCTGACACGTGAAAAGCTGGGGCAGTCCCCCTGGTGGCTCGTTTTCTTTAACCCAAATTCCAGCTCTCTCTCCTAGGCTGGGGGTTCTTTGGGTGGGCTAGAGTAACGCTTGGACAGCTTAGCAGACAACAGAGAAAGACTATGGACAGAACAAAGGGAGGAAGATTTGGCAGAAAAGACAGCTCAGGGCAGGGCGGGAAGCACGCGCTCCACAGAAAGGCTGGGGCAGAAGACGCAGTGCCAATGAAGGCAGGTCTGGGGTACGCGAGGTAGGGGAGCCTGGGGCTGCCAGGAAAGCAGGGCAAGGCTTTTATGCAGAGGAGCGCCAGGCACGTGTGCCAGGGAAGTGGTGACTCTCTTGGCTCCAGGAGCCACTGGAACCACTCTAGTAGGACAGTGTCGCATCACATCGCCTCCCGTGAGGACGAGACAGACTGGAAGAGCCTGAGCCGGTGAAGGTGAGGTTATCTATTTATGTGTGGCGCTGGGGACTGAACCCAGGGCCTTCACGCTGAGCCACTTCCCCAGCCTTTCTTATCTTTTGTACTCAAACACGGTCTTGCCAAGCTGCCCAAGCGGGACCCGAGCTTGTGATCCCCAGCCTTGGCCTCCCAGAGTGCTGGGACTACAGGCCTGAATGGCTAGAGATGAGGGGACACTAAGCTAGGAAAGCGGGAGAAGGTGAGAGGCTGGCACGTCCACTTCAAGAATAAGGTCAGGAGACCTGGCCATCAGTGGACGTGAAGGTCAGCGGCGTAGACTGCTCACTTCAGGGAAGTGCGACTGCGGGTGGATAACAATCATTAACTTGTAAACACAAATGTGCATGTTTTTAAAACTCATTCAATGGATTTCTCAATATGGGGAAAAATGCTTTGTGGTACAAAAATAAATATCAAGGTAACAACACAGAGAAAGCAATTCTCTATGTTACAAAATATATCTTCCAAACAAAAGCATCAAGAAGCCTGCAGAAATCCACTTAATATAAAAAGAATGCATTAGAAAATACATAAAATCTTATGGGTAACTGAGTTATGATATATTTTAAAAATTATTTTTCTATTTTTGGTACCAAGTATTGAACTTGGGACCCTGTGCTTGTGAGGCAGGCGCTGGAACCGCTGAGTTAAATCCCTGGCCCAGTTATGATATATTTTAAAAGAATATATAGCAAGCTGAGCCTGGTGGTATGTGCCTGTCATCCTAGCTACTTGGGAGGCTAAGGTAGAGGGATCCCAAATTTGAGAGACAGACAGACAGACAGACAGACAAACTGGATAGCACAGCCGGATAGGGCTGGAGGTACAGCTCAACAGCTGAGGCCCCTGGGCTCAGTCTCTAGATATTAATGAGGCTGGAAGGTGAGGCATTATTTTCACAGGTGAAAACTGGCTTAAGTACTTGAATGATTTTTAAGCCAAACTGATGGACACATTTTAGAAAAATTGCATTAAGGTAGAGAAAAACAAAATCTCAGGGGGTACAAATTGCTAAAAGCAGGATGTGCTGCGTAATGGCACAATTTCTACAGCCAAACAATCTGCCCCCTTTCTGTGCTCATAATTAAAAGTTCCCAGAAACATCCATCACTCCCTGCCAGAGGCGCTGTGGAAAACTCTGCTGTTCCGGAGCAGCCCGTTTCACCTCCAGCCTCACAGACCGGGCCGCCAGCAGTGATCCACGAAACCCTCCCTCAGGTGGGCAGGACTGTGCCCTTCACCGAGAAGTGAGGCCGAGCCACATGCCGGGGACAAGAAGCCTCCCATGAACCAGTGCGGCGCCTCCAGCTCTCGGGCACTCCACAAGCTGGCTTAAGAGTGGCTTAACACTGCACCTCCTGCTTGCTGTCATCATCAGCCAAGAAGGGAAGGCTCTAGAATCTTGGCAGTGTTTGCTGGAGGAGAAATATGGAGGAGAGGTGGAGTGTCTGTGGGTTTGGGCAAGAAAACATGCTGTTCATGAGGTGAGCGCTCCAGGGACAAATGCCACAGAGCAGCCAAGGCCAGGCCCAGCAGTGACACTCAGATCCGCCCCTACGTTCCCTCTGTTACGATCGCCTCACACTACTGGCCCTCCCCTAAAGGTCAACTTCCCTGGTACCCTGTGCAGCAGAGACAGAAACTGCCTATCCAGAGGTTTGTATAGTCCCTGAGTCGTCCTGGACTCTCAGATACCACAGGGTATTTTGTATAATTAATGCTGCTTTTCGAGCACTCAAGTAGGAAGCACACTGTGTGGTTTCATGGCCTCTCGTGAAAAGCTCTGACTGAAAGCTAATCTCAAATACGAAATAGCATCAAAGGAGGCAATGTCAAGTCCGAGAGCTGTTATTTTCTGCAATACGACACACAACGGAGGAGAACGGCACTGAACACACGTACAGTCTGTGCAGATTAGTCATCTGGCAATGTCCAGCCTCTCACAGCAACAACACTTACACTTAGAAATTGCCTAGAGCGCTTCAAAGAGACTATTTCACCAACAGGAGATCCTGGTAAGGCATTCAATCACTGGCACAAACTCAGGTCAAAAGCAAAAAACAGTAACCAAGGAACAGAAGAGGGCAATGCCCAGGGACCCCTGAAGGAAACAAAAGGAGGTCACGGAGACAGCCAGAGCCAGGGAGTGCTCCGGGAGCTCCTTGTCATTTCCCTCCAGCTCTCAGAAATCTGGTGTCAACATGTTCCTCAGGGCTCCAGTCCAATCCCTGGGCCCTTGAACCCACATATATTCCAGTGTCCCTGGAGTCCATTTAACAGGAAAAGAGAAGAACCACTTCCACTGCTTGAGGTGCATGGGAAGAGGGATCTATAAACACCCCCCCCCCGCAGTACTACCCTCTGGGTGGGACTCAGAATGTTTCTTAGTCATAAAATCAGTGCTATGTGTAATAGCTACTGTATACAGCAATTATTACTGGACCTAGCTCTCTCTGGGCATATTACATACTGCAATAATAGAAACATTCTGGGGATTTTGCAAATTTTACATATTCTATGAGCTAGCTTGGAATAGAACCACCATTCACAATACTGGTTCTACAGAAAAATACATCTGGGATTCTAGTCAACCAACTCTCAAGCTTTTGAAGCATGACACATGTGTACTAAGGACTGCCTGTGCTTTCATCCTTGGTTACCATTTTGACCCTGTGCCAGTCGAACAAGTCCATCTGAACATTGTTCTGTGAATCGGCCAAAGTAAGAGTTAAGGAGACACTTCCATGGCACACAAGACAGGACACACTCTTACCCAAAGCCTCTCCATTTATAACAGATTAGGCAAGGATATTTAAAAACAACCAAAATACACAACTCATGAACACAGCCTGTTCTATTTTACAGGCTCCTGAAGTTGGTTCTTCTGCTGTTTATTAATATCTCTCCAACCCACTTAAGCACATGCTTGTTTCAATCCTCTGTCTTCTGCTGGCATTGGCAGGGTACGGGTACGCCTTAAACACAGAGACAGAAAGTAACTACAACAGATTAGATAACAGAAAAAGCAGCTCATTGCTAGTTTCCAGTCAGTCAAGTCAGTCACAAACCACACATGGGGAGAACCCATAGAGTTTGGTTACCACATTTATAGCCAACACCATATGCCCTTATATCCTTACAGGGCAGCGGCCTCAAGATCCGACATGTTCATAATTGCTAGTGGTTGTTGTAGTAGTCATGGGAGAAAGGGTGGGAAGGAAGGAAGCAAGGAAGGAGGAAAGCAGGACCAAGAGCATGGTGTGAGTGGGAACTCAGCAGCATACAAGATCCAACATGGAGCCTCAAAAGCCTGCCAGAACCCAATGTGAGGAATTCAGTGTTCCTGTTTCCCACACAATCTACAACAGACTCTTGCCAACAACCCTGTTTTTAAAACGTGAATTCTACTTTGTTCTCAACTGTTCTACCTCTGGCTTTCAATCTTGTTAAAAGGCATGTTTGAAAACACTGTACAAAACATGGGACTCACAACCTCCATTCTTACTTATGAAGATGGCAGGGGTGGCAGTGAGTGTGGCGTCCGGAGAAGAACTGTGTTTCACGGAGACTCAGTCGGAGGCTCTGGGGAAGTGGTACAAAGGATGCTGGGCCAGGAAGGGGATTCCCTCTGGGCCCCAAGTCTGCGTTGTAATCACAATGGACCTCACTTCACTTCTTGCTCTAAGTTATTTACACAAGGGGTTCCATTTAGAAGAAGAACAGAAGAAGGCTCTGCACATTGTGAAATTAAGTGATTTTATTCTAAATTTAATCATCTTCATATAAAAACTCCAGTTAAAAAACAAGCCTGAAAAAAAAAATCAAATATGACAAGAAGCCAAGCCGTAAATACCCCTTCTTCACAAGAATAGACATGCTGTTCAGCTCTGAGCTGGGAAGCCGAGCTTGCCTAGGCAAGAACTGGGCTTTTAGGTTTATTTTTATGCCTTTCCTCCTGTTCTCCATTCAAATAATAACACTCACTTCGGAAGATGCAGAAGATGGGGGAGAGCTGAGAACCACAAATAATACAACAATCTTTAGACCTGTACCAAGGGTGATATATTAAGAAAAAAAAGTTAAAAATAGTGATTTTTAACCTGCCCAGAATTTTTGCTAGGAAGTTTCTGGCAAGATCAAAATCTCAGGAAATTCCAAACAAATGAAACTCTAAAGGCGAACTACTTAGGAAAAACGATCTAACTGTGGATACCAAACACACTCCTCCCATTCTCGTCTAGCTCTTGACTTTCTCTCTGATCACCAAACCCACCACAAAATCATACGCTAGCAAGAGCTTTGCTTCCTGCAAATTGAAAGCTCTTTGGGTTTGACTAAATCCCTCTCCTTCCTGTCAGCTTTGGTCAGTCCCAGCTTCCAAACCTATTAAGTCTGAGCGCAAGAGACCATTGCACATTACTGATGTTTCTATTTGGTTGCACACTGGAACGTAAGACTTTTTTTTTTTTTGAGACAGGCTCTCGTTTGTAGTGCAGGCTGGCCCTGAGCTCACCATGGAGCCCAGCAAGCCTGGAACTCAGCAATCCTCCTGCCTCTGCCTCCCAAGTGCTGGGATGACAGGCGTGAGCCACTACACCAGGCGGAACATAAGATTTTTAATAAACCATAGGGAATGTGCTCCCCCACAGAGTGGCAGGGTCTGGGCATGGCAGGGGTTGGAACCAACTGATGAAGACGAGGACTGATTACAGATGACACTTAGGTTTATCAGGCATCAATACTTCTTGGGTTAGGCCAGTGAATCGGAACCAGCCAGGCGCAATGCACTGTGAGGGAGACAAGAATCACTTATCACTCTCACTTAGAGAAGGCTTATAATCTAATGGGGAGCATACTACACTCAGAAATTTAATACAAAAGGGAATAAAGAAAATGAAATGTACTGTAAATTGAGGGTAGGTCAGTTAACACATAGTTAACCGTAGTTAATACCAGAAACTCAAAACCTCCATATTAGCCATAGTTTCCAATTCACAAACCTAAATAGCACAGCTCATCTATTCATTCACAAACTATTTATTGGGTTCTTCCCATAAGCCAAGTGCCATATCGGGCACAAAGAGACACAAATGACTGAAATAAAAGCAGCCCTGCCTCCCAAGAGACCACAGAGAGCACTTGGCAGTAAGTACAGTCCCAGGAGGACTAGAGGAGACACCTATCCTGGGGCTGGGGAGGGGAAATCAGAGGAGGCATCTGAAAGAGGCGACTAGGATGGGACTGGAAGGAAGACAGGTGAAGGCGGAGCGCTCTAGGCAGGGGAGGCGGCATTCATGAGGCCCTGAGTGACAGCAGCACAACCTCAGGAACCTGCAGACAAGAAAATTACCTACAGGGCACCAGGCAGGGATGGGCTCAGCTGGAAGAAGCTGAGAATATTTAACTGGTTCAGGTAAGATGGCAACAGCAAGGGAGGGCCGAGGACAACCCCCACCCCCAGGACATCAATGAGCTGCCAGAGCAGGAGCCTTGAACAGGTGACAGGGGAAGGTATATGGAGTCCAAATATCAGAGGTGCCTTAACAGGAACAAAGGTTCCCTTCTGTTTCAGAGATGGAAGTGGAAGGGTGGCAGTAAGCTTCAGGTCTGACAGCCTAAAGCTGAAGGAGACAGACAATTGATTATAAAGAAGGGGAGATACCTGAGGTTAAAGACTGGGCTTCTCACAGCTCAATCTGCCCAGTGAAATTTTCTCCAGCAGCTCTCAGGAGCTAGAGAAGAGAAGCGCAGGGGAATGGCTAGTCCAGAGCTGGTGTCAACCAGATGCATATGGTAAGGGAAGCAGCATTTAAAGCAGCTGTGTAAGGAGGAAAGCAAGGAGCAGAGAGGGCAGAAACAGTTGGAAGGCTGGATGGAGAAGAAGATCCAGGGGATGGGAAGGAGCTGAGTGAGAGGATAAGGAAGCACAGGAGGCTGCAGTTGGAGACTGCAAGGTCTGGAGTTAGTGAAATGCCAAGGCAGGGAAGATCTCAAAGACTGGGGCAAGAAGAGGCAGGAGGCCATGGCAAGGATGCCCAGCAAGCGGTTCACATCAGTGGGGACAGGCCTGGGGCCCAGCAGCCTGGAAAGGGAGGATGGACTGTGAACCTTCAACCCAACAGAGGTGGGAAGTGGGGCAAAGAGGCCCATTTATGACCCAAGTACTTGAGACAAGGCAAGTAATTAAACAGTTCCGCAACATGGCAGTTGATGGACGCGGAGAGCTCCGTGGCATCCCAGGATGCAGACACACTTACACACTCAGCTCTAAGTCCGCCTCGCCCACCCCTCGCGTTTTCAGCTCCTCAGCAGAGCAGAAGGCAAAGCATAAGGGTGAGCAGGGGTCGTACCGGAGCCTGCATTCTGTCCACCATACAACTCATCCCCTTCTCGGGCAGTCGCCTCTGCAACACTTTGGCCACATAATGGGTTTGTTTGGGTAATTCTATCAAGAAGCATGTGAACTCTTGTTTTTCTATCCCGTACACCTACTTCTTCTGCCATCTGTGTTCTGTGTCCACTCAGTGACACATACATGGTTCCAAAATAAACACAGAAGAAGAGAGAAAAATACACTAAGCCATCCCCTGACCATGAAAAGTCATCCAAACACCTTTTCCTCTCCATGTTTAAAAAAACTTTCCTTCTTCAGATCTTTAACTGACTAGTTAATCAACAACTATTAAAAAAAACCCAAAAACTTCAGGGCCAACCTGAATTACAAACCAAGACCCTCTCTCAAAAAGAAAACAAAAAAAAATAAAACAACCTACCAGCCAGGTGTGGTGGCACACAACCATAGCCCCGGCACTCTGGAAGGCTGAGGCAGGAGGATCACGTGTTTGAGCCCAGTCTTAGCAACTTCCTGACTTAGCCAAATTCTGTCTCAAAAAATTAAAAACAAAGAGCTGGAAATGTCGTTCTGCAAAGGCTTTGGATTCACTCTTCAGTACAAACGAAAAGAAAGAAAAAGAAAATAAAACTACTATATATAATCTTCACAGCTAAATTAAAAGAAGGGAAAAAGAAGAGATGTTTGTGCAACTTTATCATCTGTGGATATTTAGTTCTCACTGCTTCTTTGTGACAAGAAAAGTTTAATATTTGAATGGGAAACAGAAGCAATCAGTAAATCATTCAGAATTACTCCAGATGTTTTTTCATTTAAGTTACCGTGAAAAGTCTCAGAATTTGTACTCCCAGCTGGTGTTAAAAATGCCAAAAATTAAGGCTGATCATTCGGCTACTTAAAGATAATTATCAATAAACTTAACATATTTTACAAGGTACTTGACTTGAAAAAAAGAAACAAAGCCATCTGTGTAATGAGAACTGGTAATAAACAGACCACAGAATGGGAGAAGCCAGCCAACATCATTAAAAATATCCTATAAAGGGCCGGGGATACAGCTCAGTGGTGCCACGCCTGCCTGGCAAGCACAAGGTCCTGAGTTCAATCCCCAGTACTGGAAAAAAAAAAACAAAACACCTTAAAATCCACAGCAAGTATGAATTATCTCTAGTCTCACAATGTCAGCAGCAGATCAGGGGTGAGGCTTTGGATTTTTAATTTATCCTTGTAAGACTCTTTTTGAAGACCTGTATTTTAAATATTAAAATATAATTCTGTTTTTTGGACAGACTAAAGTCTATGTGAGTACGAACTTGAACAAGTCACTACGCTCACCAAACACAGACGCCCGCCTGTGAGGAAGGGAAGGCAGTGCGCGATGGTCTAGGTGCGAGGGCTGGAAAACTGACAGCGAAACTCAGTCCACCTTTGGGAGAAAGCACCCACACGGATGAGGGCATAGAGCCGACCTGCCCTGCGCCGCCCCGCAGAAGTGATGAGCAGTCACTGCGGGAGCCCCAGTGAGAAGTACTGGCAGAGGAAAGAGTGGAAAGAGGGAAAGAGACAAAGAGAAAGGGGGAGGGGGAGGGGGAGAGAGAGACAGGCAGGCAGAGACAGGAGAACATACCTGTGAATTCAGAGGGTGGGAGATTTAAGACCAAAGAGGGAGACAGTGAAACAGGACCCCATGCTCCCGATGGGAGACGGGCAAGGCGGGGTGACCCTAGACTCGGGGTCCAGAGAACACAGGTACTCGGGCTCCTTGGCCCCTCAGCCCACTGCTTGGGCAGCACCGGCACAGACAACTACTTCTGCTGCTTCCAATCTAACTCGCTTCTTCAGCCCAGTGCCTGGGCCGACGCCTGCATTGCTCTCTACTCAGCCTACACCACGCCTAAGGGCAGCTGCCCTCTTGCCCACTGACTGACACAGAGCTTGGCATTCGGTGTCTGCTGGTGCATCTGCCGAAGGTGCAATGCAGGGGCTCCATCAGTAAGGAGCTTACAAGCTAGAAAATGGAGCAAAAGAAAGATGGATGAAAATCTCATGGAGAAAAGGTTCTATGGTTGTTGACTTTTATGTGTATAACAAGGCAGAAAGTAGCTACGCTATCTGCTGCTTGCCCCATGTCCTAAAGTCTGGTGTTGTCCTTTTGGATTCAGCTTTGTTTGGGGAGATACAAACTTAGGACAGAGATCTTAGCTGTTTTATAATGATAAAGAATCATCTTGGGCCACTTTAGTTCAGTGGTTCCGCATCTGCCTGGCATGCACCAGGTCCCGAATTCGAACCCTGGTACCACACACCACAATGCTGGGCGTGGTGGCTCACGGCTGTCATCCCGGCACTCAGAAGGCAGAGGCAGGATGATTACTGAGTTCGAGGCTTGCCTGGGGTACATAGTGAGCTCGGGGCCACCCTGAACTACACAGCAAGACCCTGTCTCAAAAAATTAAAAGAAAAAAGAAAAAAATCATTTTTATTGTTTGTTCTAGTTTGTCATGGACATTATACCTCTATCGGATAAAACAGATGCTCAGGAAGGATCACAGAGTGAGCAAGCCCTACTACATAATGAGCACTTTTGTGGCTAAACAGAGATAAAGAGAACTTTATACATTCTTTCCAACCTATACAGTTGTTTTCTTTTTATCATGGTTACCATTTACTTCACCCACAGTAGAAAAGATAAAAGAATCATCTGATCATGAGCTCAAACACATGACTAACCTTACCACTCCTAAGCCTCAATGAGAATTATTAAAAACACTATTTCTTAGATTTCTCAGTTCATATTTCTCAGTTCACGCATATTGAGTCAATCATTCTTTTCAACAATTCCCACAGGGCTCATCCAATATAACTTCTAGGTTGGTCATCAAAAATACTTCATGGAAACAGCTGAACATGGGACAAAAATATAGTTAGACTCAATTGCTCGATGTGGAAAAAAAAAGTGGTGGCCTCCAACTTCCTCAAAATAGCAGAAGAGGCCATGGATGAATAGGAAAAGGGGAAGGACAGAGAAGAGAGCAGCCAACGATCTGACCTTGGACTCTGCTGCCGAGGACATGCATTTCCTCTGCTCTGACTCTGTCTGAGGGAGGCGCCGAGCAGGGACACAGCTAAGCCTCAGACCAGTCCTAACTTCTGATGCTCACATTCAATTTCAGCGCGGAGTAGGGCTGCAAACTTGAACGCACCCGAGGGCCGAGGGGACAGTGTGCAGACAAGGGCAGTGTGAGCCACTGGGGCTGCAGAAAACTGCAGTACAGACTGGGCCACCCAAAGGAGCCGCACCCTTCAGCTCAGGGGACAGCTGCCGACTGGCCTCACAGTGACTTTCAGAATCCAGATTTGATTTGTAAATTACTCCTAATTTATAATCTATGGCGAAAAGTTAAATTCTTTTTTTTTTTTTTTTTTAAAAAGGGCTGTCGGTAGCCAGTTTGTAAGAGGTTAGAAAACTCAACAAAGGTCAAAAGCTACAAACTATTTCATCATTTCTCTTTAATGCAGTCTTTGATCTCTTCAGTTACACCTTTGGAAGCTGGAGCCACCACCACGCTGGCACCCGGTTTGTGGTAAAGCTGGATTTGGGGCACCGGAGACACAGCGGAGTACACCGGGGCTCGGAGACCTGAAACACTTCCTGCCTAAAGAGACCATGGGCTGGTCCAAAACTGAAGGGCCCTGCAGGTAATGTGCTCCACGCAGAGCCAGTGGCACAGAACACAAATGGATAAATGTCAATTAGTAAAGGGGTTTATCCCGGACCAGACCGTGTTTCTCCCATGAACAGGTAATATACAATCCAACAGTCCTCTATAGATCTAAGAATTTCAAAGGGAACTGCATTCACCCCTAAGGCATTCAGTACTGCTATAATAGGATCTCGTTTATGCTTCAAAGGACATTTTAATATTTCTAAAGACATAGTAGTAAGTTAAAATGAAAATTTAAAGTTTTGCCCCATTTTAGATGACAGAGCAATGAACAGCCATACAATGAATGCTATGAATCCAGCATGAGTGTGACCTGAAGCCCCAATTTTTCCAGAAAGGTCACACCTCTCTTAGGATGCTTCACATGCTCATGGAATTATAAAAATTAGACCCAGGCTACACTATTAGGCAGTGCAGTCTCCAGACTCCATTTTACCAATCCCACATGCAACTCCTCAAGTTGCCACAGAGTCAGAGGAAGAGTGACTCCAAAGCCAGGGTTCCCGAGACTTCTTCCATGACCACACACATCCTGGTTGTGGAATGGTTAAGGTAGCTGGGCAGGTTGGGACTACAGCTTAACAACTACAGCTGGGTGTAAGGCTAACCAGAGTCAGAGACACAGGCCACTGCCCTTGGGCACCAAGTGTACTACCAACTAAGGGAAAGCCTGAGGGAGGCTGCCAGTTCACACCCCGCCAAGCCTTGCTTCGACACACTGCAGGGTTGGCTGGGATCTTTTCCAAACCCTGGAATATGTACTATGGCTTTTCAGTCACAGTGGGTGGAGCAAGAGCTCCAAAGATGTTCTTGTTGGGAAAGTACAGGTGTCGTGTCATTAAACAAAGGAATCAACGATTTTAAAATAACGCTGCCATGCTTCAAACTGTCCAACTTTCAAAGTACCTGAAAATATTTTTTGGAATGCAGCCAAGTGTAGGATATAGATTATGACCTATATTCAAAAACTGTCTTTCTAGAAAGCATGTTTTAATGGCAAAGGACATAAAGCGAGCTGTGAACAGGAGACTAAAATTAGTTCAAACCACAAATAACCTAACATACTTATCACTTCCTTATGATCAACCTACAAAAGCCAAACATTAAAAAGCATTTACAAAACTAAAGGTGTGATGCTAACTGAATCTTCTAACTTCAGCTATTTTGTTTCTTCCTCTGAAACAAACCTGGTCTATAAACATTACCAAGGATGACATTTTACTGATTTGAAGTTCAAGGGAAACCGTTAGAGCCCAGTTTTGCCCTGTAAATAAAACAACATGCCTCATGCAGTTCTTACATGGTTAGAGGAGCAACCACCTCTGCAATCTGAAGAAAGGACACTTTTAGTGGTGGCCCACACCCTTCTCCAGCTGCCCTCACTGCCAGCTAAGGAAATACCACTACTGCAAACCAAAGTATGCTCTATGTTCTGAAGACATCTATTTCCTATTTTTTGTTGTTACTGTTGTTTATTTATTTATTTTTGAGACAGGGTCTCACTTTGTAGTTCAGGCTGGCCCTGAGCTCACTATGTAGCCCAGGCAAGCCTCGAACTCAGCAATCCTCCTGCCTCTGCCTCCCGAGTGCTGGGATTACAGGCGTGAGCCACCACGCCTGGCACTGTGGTATGTGGTATTGATTGCTTGTGGGTGTGAGTTATCACGCCCAGCACTGTATGTGGTTACCAGGGATCGAACTCAGGACCTTGCATTTGTAAGGCAGGTGACAGAACCACTGAGCTAAATCTCTGGCCCTACTGTTGTTTATTTTTAAAGACAAAGTCTCATTATGTATTTCAGGCTGGCCTTAAACTCAGCAAGACTGTCTCCTACTTCAGCTCCTGAGTGCTGGGATTACAAGCATGTGCCACCATACCCACCTACTTATTTCCTACTTTCTAAGCAACATCTTCCAACAAACAAAGTCTGCTGGGAAACACAAAATTTGTCACCCTCAAGTAGTGGAATAAATTGCAAAAAGAGGCTTAGAAAAAAAAAAAACAGCTGGTATGGTGGTGCATGGGTGTAATCCCAGCACTCCTGAGGCCGAAGCAGGTGGATCCTGACTGAGACTTTGACACCAGCCTGGACTACATAGTGAGTTCAAGACCAGCTTGAACTACACAGTGAAGCTCTGATTTAAAAACAAACCAAAAGCAAAGAGGCTTAGTTGACAAATATGCATGCATAAAAATAAGGCACTAGGTTGATTAAACTTCAGTATATCTTAGAGTGATTCCCTCTGCACGATAACTATTTTGATAAGTTTTGTGATAAGTATTCTGGGGAAAATGCACACTCACAAGGGATGAAAGCAAGCAGATGAGCTGAGACACACCAAACACTTCAGTGTTGATACTCAAACTCCCTAACATGTTCTCAGTGGCAGGCAGAAAAGTGAGGGGAGAAAACAAGGCTGTACGATGTAAAGTGTTAATGAGTAAAATGTGTTTTAATTGCAAAAGAAAGAAAGAAAGAAGAGAGAGAGGGAGGGAGGGAGGAAGGGAGGAAGGAAGGAAGGAAGGAAGGAAGGAAGGAAGGAAGGAAGGAAGGAAGGAAGGAAGGAAGGAAGGAGCAGACTTGAGCAGTTACTTGCGGCTGAACAGACTATAGACACTGCTAATGGCACTAATATTCCTAGAACGTATTCAAGAAAGGCTGGCCACAGGCACAGAGTAGTATCTAGAAATGCTTATGAATGATTCCATGATTGGCACATAAAGGGCTCTGGAAGACCCAGCATCGTGCCCCAGATAATTGGTTTTGTGCCTGGAAACCTGATGGGACTGAATACAGCTCCCAAACCGAGCACCCCTCTGCTTCACCTCACCTCAGGGACGCCCTCAAAGGCCTTGGCACGAGGGGGCACTCCGGGTCCGGCGAGCGGAGAAGAGTGGTAGTGCCCTTAACCCAAAGGAGCTGTTCCAACACTGCTCAAAGCAGGGTTCAAACAAAACAAAGGAATCGACGACAACAACAGTGAGAATAAAATATCTTCCCTGAAAAAAGATCACTGGATGCCTTTACAGAGGTTCTTTATCTCTGTGCAAAATTTAGCCATACAAATATTCATGACTCAGTGAAGGTATATTTTGTCTTTATCCTTCCAGAAGCAAACTAAGTCCAACTGTTTGAATAGTAAAGCAGTACAAACTCTAGGAGGGATAAATATAACAGTGACAAATGTCCAACTATCTAGGGAATTTAAAGCTCATTTACCGTATTACACTAAATGTGGCTTGCTTATTTGTTTTATTCAGTGAGGTTATATTCAGAAGTGATTTCATCTGCAGACATTTTTATGTAAGCCATGTTCTTCAGAGAATTCCAATGATTGGAATAATTACTTGGTATTCGCTTTCCTGTAAGCAATTCTGCAATAGTGTATAATCCTCTGACTAACCAGCCTCCACCAGAATAAAAAAACAAAAAGCTGTTTGCTAAAAATCAGAATGGCAATTTTAAATAAGATTCTTCCATAGGAAGAGACATGCCAATAAGAACCACTAAGAAAGAAAAAGTCAAGCCAAAAAAATGTCTCATAACAAAGATAACATGATTCTCTAATCACTGATAAATTTTTAAAATGTAACTGGAAACCTAGTTTTGCTATGTGCTTCTCTTTGCAAGTGGTGCTGCTCACCCACAAAAGCCACAGACACAGCCCCGGATTTTCCTTCTTCATGTAGAAAAGAAAAAAGAAACAAAAAAAAACCCAAAACCAGGTCTCAAGTCTCAGATGCCAGAGAGGAGGAGTCAGGGACACAAGACTGCTTGGACCCCAAAGTATATTTCAACAAGTGGTTAAGCCAACTTCTCAAGGACTAATGCCAAGTATCACAGGGTATCTTTACTTACTCCCTGAGGAGAATCCTAAACATTTGAAATTATAAGTGTAAAGAGACAGAGCAGATACAGAGGCTATGAATGAACATCACAAGTAGTAGCATTGTTTTGTATGCAGTGTGACTTACACAGGAGTGAAAGGTCGATATGTTTTTGGGGGCTGAACCTTTCTTTGGCTCTTTGGGGACACGGGGTCTTCCAAATGAAATGGTCTTGTTTCCATGTTTTAGACATTCAAAATTTATGAACAGTCAGCAAGATCCTCTCATGATTAGTTGAAGCTACTGTGTGAGAAGGTGGCAGCAGTTAGTAAACAGCGAAGAGCATTTCTACATAAAGTGAAGCATTCTTTCTAACTGCTGGAGACTTAGGTACTTTCTCCTCAAATACAACAGACACATAAACTCTCATCTTATTCAAATGAAGCCTCGGCCAGATGTAGGTTTCTTTCTAAAATTACAACATAAAGGGCAGCCACTCTGTGTATCTAGTTGTGGCTGAATCTTTCGTAAATTCTCAAGAATCAGTTCCTCTATCTTTTACAGGAAAACCACCCAATTGCTAGTCAGAGGAAAACTGCAAACACAACTGTGTGCCAGGGCTACTCATTTTCCCACATCACAAAGCAAATGAACCCTTATTAAAAAGTTTAATGCCCCTTGTTAATAAAGTCTCAATTCATTTGAGCTATTAACTATACTGGCAGGCCTATAAACTCTCAAGCCTAAGTGTACCATATACCTATACCTTACAAACCTAGGTAACCATTGCAGTTTTTACAAGGATTACTTCAGGAACATTAAAGTCTTTTTGAATACAATAAGGACTTTTATTACTTGACTCAAACTTAATAAATCAGTCAGCCCAGGATCATTTTTACAAAAGAAGAGACTGTGCACAAGAGTTAAAGCCGAGACTACAACTCACAGACAGATATGGAGGACATTAACATGTCTTTTAAATTTGTTTTTATTTTTGTTTTTTGGAAACAAGATCTCACTATGCTGCTCAAGCTAGCCTCAAAGTCACAATCCTCCTGCCTCAGCCTTCCAGATAGCTGAAATTATAGGTGTGCCACAGCACCCCCATCTGGCTCACTGAAGAGATCAGAAAGCAGCTTATATTCTTTTACCCCTAAGGGCTGTCTGATCAAAAGCCAAAAAATGCTTCCTTTTACCAGTTATAGTTTGAAAACAAAAGATAGACTTTTTAAGGGTTGCTACTATATGGAGAACCATATTTTATATCCCACAATCAAAAAATACTTTATGAACCAGGTACACACAAAGCCCCTCTCAAAGGCCTGTGACAATAAGAGTGAGGAGGCCAAAGTAATTTAACAACACTTAGAATGACCTATCATCTTCCTGTTGCCTATCAAGTTCATCTCACACTAACTACAAATATTAACTTTGTTAAATCCAAAGTTTCTATGAAACAAACCAATGGTTTCACCCAAAGCCACACAGCAGTTAATACTAAATGACTTCCCCAGGCTGGGACTCAAAATAGAATAGCCTCTACTGCTGGTACTCCTGTGGACTAATCCATTTGCTTTGGTCACTGTCCCGCTCCAATGGGACCTGGGAATCTTTAAACAATCAGACCAGCACAATGCAGGTGACCAATTCAATCCCAGCATTCGTTGTGCCAGGTGCAGAGCACCCGAAGACAAATGAAATGATGGACCAGGTGCCTCCGGAAGCCTGTGCTCCAGAGACAGACCCAGGATGTAAAGCAGCAGCTACAAAGAGGCCAGGGCTCCAGTAAGCACGTGCATTGAGCTACATGCAAACACACAGGACAGAGAAAACCCTAGTGGGACAGGACACCCATTTGAGCTAGAAGGTACAAGGTCGAGGCAGTGGGACAGGCATCCACTGAGAAGGCTGTGCTGGGACAACACTGCTTTGGGGTGTGGTGTGGTTGGAACAGAGCCCTGTGGAAGGGGCTGACTGCAACCTGCTGCCGTGTGAAGGAGCTTGGACCTTAACAGAACTCCGCAAGTATTAGAAGTAGTTACACAGAGGAGTGACAGGTTCAGATCTGTTTTTAAAACACTCTAGTAAAAACAAGATGAATATCCGTGGTGGAGGACGGCAAACGTGGAGTGAGACTGGTGAGGGACCAGATGAATAGGTGGACAGTTTCATTCATTTCTGATGTCTTCCTGCAGCCTGATTGGCAAAATTAGAGAACCTGTTTCACTGGACAGACGCCGCAGTGATCAATAATAGACATTAGAGGGAATCGAGAACTATATATGCCTAAGCTCCAACACTCTTGGGTACTTGAATTTGTGTATGGCATGGCCGGTGCCCAGCTACATCATACAGAAAACAATGTCTCAGGTAGAATTCCAGGTTTCCCAAACACGGGCAGCACAAACAAACACAGCCTATTTGCCAGTGCTGGTTAGTACTGGGAACAGATTAACGTAAGCACTGGAGGGAAGAAATCAAATTATGCAAAATATATTTGGGGTTGGTAGGCCTCAGAGAAATATCTGCAGTTAAAAGCATGGCATAGACAAATTCCCCAATGTTGAGTGTGACTGTGAGCTGTATATAAAATGTACCAATAAAGAATTCAATTTAAAAAAAAGCACAGCCAGGTGTGGTGGCTCACGCCTGTAATCTTAGCACTCAGGAGGTAGAGACAGGAGGATTGCTGAGTTCCAGGCTTGCCTGGGCTAATAGTGAGCTCAGAGCCAACCTGAACTACAAAGCAAGACCCTGTCTCAAAAAAAAAAAAAAAAAAAAAAAAAAAAAAAAAAAAAAAAAAAAAAAAAAAAAAAAAAAAAAAAAAAAAAAAAAAAAAAAAAAAAAAAAAAAAAAAAAAAAAAAAAAAAAAAAAAAAAAAAAAAAAAAAAAAAAAAAAAAAAAAAAAAAGCACAGTATAAAATAAAAATTGCCAAAAAGATTCTGTAACCAAAAATATCAGAAAAGATCCCTCTCCCCAAAAACAGGAGAGGAAAAAAGGCCAAAGCAAAGGCAGTTCATTTTGTAGTTCAAAGTCAGAAAAAACTCCATAAGAAAATTTCATAGTCATTGCTATCACAACATTCACCACATCTTTAATTAATTCCATTGTTTAATACCAGATTTTTAAAAGGTTTTTTCATAGGTCATTAGCAACTAAAAACTTCTATCTATCCATGTACAATTTTTTTGTGGCACTGAGGGTCAAACTCAGGTCCTTGTGCTTGCAAGGTAGGTATGATAACACTTGAGCTAAAATCCTGCGCCTGTTCATGTACTATTCACCCCAGGTAGCTCTCCAGGACCATATGCCACGGTCTGCTTACTTCCAAAAGTACCAATCTACTATAAATCTGCTAGAGGTCAAATAATGTTAGCAGTAAGTTCTTTCCTCCAGTTTCTACTTATGTTCTCAGTTAATTTAACAATTTAGTATCAACAATTACTTTCCAAAGTAATGATCAGACAACTAAATTTACTTCACTCAAGCCAGCGCTGAACAAGAACATTTAGATCTAATGGGTCATTCAACATGACTAGAACTTCCCAATCTCTCTATGTCATTTCCATTTATCTTTTTTTTTTTTAAGTAAAGTGAGTCATAGTGTATAGATCTTTCTCCTTTGCAAAAAAAAATAGTTTGGTTTTTATTTCCCCTCTAAAGAAAATGGCGTTTAACATAAACATCAGTGGGAAGTCTTAAGACTGGTCTTCTTGGAATATGACAACATAAGCTGTATATGCCAGTAAGGAACTTCAGTGCATTATTGTTATAACATAGTTTTAACCTCACTGGGCATTGGATCGTATTTCATCATGAAGGCAGCTATAAAAACAAATGTCAATTGGAAGAGTGGTTCACTTTACAAAGCCTGCCTCTAGCATCGAATAAATCTGGCCTTCAAGTCACAAGCTACTGTGGCAATCTCCTTTATCTGAAACAATCAAATCATTCACACCAAAAAGTAGTGAACTGTGACAGAGAATCAAAGACTTTAGAGAGGAGAAAAAGAACGAAACGCATAACCCAGGCCCTCTTAAACTACAGGCGGGAGAGCAGCATGTTTTCTATTCCTTTCGTTTATTTAAGCCCTCTCTTTGCTCATCATAGCTCCTGAAACCAGTGCCTTTTTCCGACCTATGCTCTCCCTTTTGGACAGAGACTAACTCAAGCGTGAGGCCCACTGTACAGTACAACTTTCAAATCAGACGCTTGCAGGTCATTTAAATGCTAGAAAACATATTTTAAAGTCATCTATCTACATATGGTATCTCTATTTTTTTTTGCTATTTTTTTAATGGTACTGGGGATCAAACTCAGGACCTTACACTTGCCAGGCAGGCATGGTGCCCCTGAGCTACATCGCCAGCTCTTACACATGTTATCAAAGCTATTTATTAGCATTAAACATTTAAAACAAGATTGTGCTCATTTTATAAAATTGAGTTGGCAAAGAATCTTCCCCAGAAACATTTGTGTTCTAAGCTGCCACATTCATCAATCAGCCCTCAACGCTACCTCACCCTTTGTTCTTTTCCCATTTGTTTCCAAGTTTATGCATCTTTTTGTTCTAAGAAAAATAAGTGACTACTCTGCCTAGCTCATAAAGTTTTAAGCAACAGTTGCATATTATTTTTCTAATTACAACAGACTAAGCCATTTCAAGACTGCCCTCATCATAAGCTATAAAACATTAATTTTTTTCAACTTCCATTTTCTAACCAACAGTAGACACATTTCTTTGGTAAACCAACATATCTTGGAAAATTAGCCATTTTGCAGTCTCTCAAGGTCATTTGAGTTTTATGTTTTTAAACAAGGTGCAGTTGTTAAGATAAAGCTATTTACTTAAAAAGGGCTTCTGATTTCGATTTTAAAAAAGGAAAATATTTAAATGGTAGAGATGAGAAATGCTCACAGTGATAATATTTAAGATCAAAAGAAACTACCTCCAGGAATCTGACAATCCGTGGCGGGGGGGTTGTCTCAACATCTTAATTACTTGTGGGATTTATATGTGGTGGAGAAATTTAAGTGCAATGAGGGAAATTAATTGAAGATCAATAGTTTCCTGCCGGTAGCATTCTTAACACAGTTTTAACAATGTTTGAGTGTCAGGTCAGGCCTCTTTGACCCAAAACTGTAAGAAATCAAATTTTAAAAAATAAATGAGTTTGTTCCCTTGCAGTCAAAGTTTCAGTATAAAAGATTCCCCTGAATGCATCTACAAGTTATGGAGTTTTTCAAAATTAATTCCAACACTTCAGACCAGCAATATTCACGAAAGCCACTTTGGGCTGGCTCTACTGCATTCGATCTGATAGAGAATTTTTCTACATTATTTTCAAAGTCACTGGTGGAGTTCATTCAATTAATTTATAGAGACTAGACATGGAATACAAATTTTATATATTGATCGATCATACTTATGCAGATTAGTTATAATATTAGTTTATCAGAAGTTAATATTATTACAGCCCAAGTATAAAGAACCCTGTCAAACACACTTGAAATCAAGGATGCCAAAAACAGGCCTTTGTTAGTCAAGCATGCCAAAGAACTCCCTAAAGCTTTTTTCTCTTTTAAGTGAAACTCAAAATAGATTTTAATACTACAGTTGATGGATTTCACAATCTCAATTTTGAGCCTACAAACTGAAAACCTAAGAAACTGCCTTCTCTCTTTACACGCATAACAAAAAACAAACCTATTTTGTACTTGCTTATTTAAAATACTGAGCGAGTGTGGTTTTGGTTAATCCTCACAACCCCCGCAATGACATTTAATCAGGAGTACATATTTTCTTTAGAAGATTCGTCTGCTTGTGAAAGAAGACCTCTTCGTGCTTCTGATCTGTTTTACAGATCTGTGAGAAACCCTACCTTACTAACTTTTACGAACCACGATAGCCCACAAATAGAGGAGGTCTCAGAAGATACGATCATCTCTGCCGTGACCAAAGGATGAGATGTTCATTGAGCAAAGATGCCATTTTAGAAAAGGTTGAAACGTCAGCCTACCCTCCTCCCTGCCTGAAAGAGTAATGATTTGGTCCCAGGACGAGCAGGTCCTCCAAGCCTTGCTGGAAGTCTCCAGAGCCTGGTAATGTCATGGACCCCTCGCTGCTCCTCCTCCCCAGCTCACAGAGCTAACGTCTCTCTCCGGCAGCCCTTCACTCAGTCCCTTCGCTGGGCGGCAAGCTCTCCGCGCAGCCACACTCCACCACAGCCGGGGGTTGTTCTTTTCACAACACTTGTCACCTTCTGAAATCATTTGCCTCTGGGTTCCACAGCCACGCCGCAAGTTCTACCAGGGTCGGGTCTCGCCTGTCCTGCTCCACAAACACTATCCCCGGTGCTTAGCACGGAATAGGCAAGCCAGCTAATAGGCAATAAATGAATGAACAGGAAGGGGGAAGGGGACTGTCATCCCGGGGACTCGCCGAACACTGAACACCGAGACTAGGCGAAAGGAAATGTGAAAGAAGGAGGAGGGAGCAGGCCTTTCCCCAGGGAGACAAAGGAAGGGAGGCAGAGGTGGTCTGGTCGAGAAAAGGAAGTGGGGGATGTTAAATCAACCCCGGGGGGACAAAGAGTGGACAGTCACGGGGGCGGGGGCGCGGTGCGAGGGACTCACGCGGACCGCATAGAATGTGGCCTCCGGAACGAGAGGTCACCCGGATTGGCGGTGTGCGGTAGGTGGGAGATCGAAGGGGGATGCTAGGCCCGGGTGAGACTCAGGCCCACCCGAGGGACAAAGAGAGACGGGGGCAGAACTCTGTCGGACAGAACTCCAGGCCGCAGCATCGAGGTGGAGAGCGGGACCCCGAGAAGACAGGGACCTAAGGGTCTAGGAGAAGGTTCCCGTGGCCTAAGCGAAGGGCCTGCCGCGCTCCGGAGAGCTCCCGCACCTGGTAAATGGCTGCCCAGCTCCCGGCCTTGTCGATCTGCTCGAACTCCTTTTCCATCTCCATGACGGGCCAGGGCGGCTACTGCGCCTCCTCCTTTCCCAGCTACACCGCTTGCCGCTCTAGGCTGCCTCTCGCTCAGAGCCCCGAGGCCCGCTCCAAGCTACGACTACACCGCTACCGCCGCCCTAGCAGCCGCTGCTACTTCATGTCAACCCGGCAACCGGAAGTACGCACCCTGCCTGCCCCACACTCCGCCCCTTGGGCTGGAGGACCAATCATCAACTCGTGAATGTCCGCAAGAACTTCCGTGGGGCGGAGTCAGAGGCGGGGCTGGGGTAGTGGCCTCAACCCCGCGAGACATCTGGCTGGGAGTGCTGCCTCCTCCCCTCCAGAGCGCTCCGTTTGGGCGTGGCGCGCATCCGTTGCCTTGGCGACCCCTGGGCGCCCCGCCCATAGAATGTGGGCTGGCGAGGCCGGGTGGATTCGAGTTCGATTGTCTACCTAGCTGGCTGAGTCAGAGTGAGTGACCTTGAGGTAGTCTTGCATCTTTCCTGCAGCTCGAGGGCCCTCGCCGTCGTTCTCCAGGTTGGAGTACGGGCGGAGGGCAGCTCCCTTTCCTGCCTCTGGCCACATGTTGGCCCTTTTTCAAGAAATGTAGAGCTCCCAATTTCTCTAGGTTGCTGGGGAAAGCCCTCTGCTGTCTTAGGGGAACGTCTGTCTGAAATGTAAGCTTTCTGTTTGGGCAGGAATGACTGGAAGGAGTCCTGGGATGGCTTTCTGTATTTCCCGGTGTATGGGGGAAATCCTACTCTAAACTCAAAGGAGCACCACTTCTCTGGTGCCTTAGTCTCCTGGGAATTACATTGAATTGAATAGTGCACGTTGCTGGATCCCTCTTCAGAGAACTCAGATAAGCTGTTTCCTGAGGACCAGGCCTAGGAATCTGTATTTTCACCAGCAACCCACAGTTCTAAAACTGTGTGGAAGGGCACAGGAGAAGAATAAGGTTGTCTTCCTGCAGGCTGCAGTTTCAGCCATCTACCTCTGGGCCTGGCCTGTTCTATGGAGTCAGGACCATGTCATCTCACTCCTGTTTCCATGCCGGGCCTGCCCAGAACACCTCTTTGGTAGTGCAGGTTGAATTCCGGCACATTCCTTGGGCAACAACCCTCCAAGGTGTTATTCCCATCTTACATAGGAAGAAACTGAGGCACAGAAAAGCAAAAATCACTTGTCCGGAGTGGTATGGAAATTAGGGTCCTAACCTGCTTTTTACAGGAGTGCTGCTTTGGAGTCCAAATTCTGAATCCAAATTCCAGTTCTAGCAGCATGGAGTGAATTTCTGTTCGTCTCTGTGCTTTTGAGGTCATAACCTCATAGAGGTGGTGTAAGATTGCATGACTACATATAACGATCCTCAGAAAACAGCTGGATAAAGACTCATTAGCATATGTCTTCAAATAGTAGCAAATGGAGAGGTCAGTGAATTTTTACCAAATGAATACAACTGGTTTAATAGCCAATGTCTTTGGAAACTGGAAATAATGAAAGTTGCCTGTTTTGATGACAGTTTGGGAGTCCTCCACTCCAAAATGATCTAATTTAAGTTTTAAGCCGTTTAAGCGATTCTCTAAACACATGCGCTTTTCCTGGCCTCATACTACATGTTTGAGGATTAATCAGTCTGGGGTCCACAGCACTGAAAGCTCTTCAGAGGGAGGGAAAATAGCTGCTTCCTTTCTATCCTTCTCTCCTGAGCTAAGTAAGTTCATCAAACAAAGCCGGCTGTGGTGACAAAGGCCTGCAACCCAGCCACTCAGGAGGCTGGGGCAAAAGCATCACAACTTCAAGGCTAGCCCAGGAAATTTAGAGAGACCCTGCCTCCAAATAAAATAATACAAAAGGGGCTGAGTATGTGGCTCAGTGCTCCCTGGTACCAATTTTTTTTTTTTTTTGAGTTAGGGTCTCATTTTGTAGTTCAGGCTGGCCCTGAGCTCACTATGTAGCTCAGGCAAGCCTCAAACTCAGCAATCCTCCTTCCTCTACCTCCCTAGTGCTGGGATGACAGGCGTGAGCCACCATGCCCAGCCTTGATTCCAATTCTTAGTACCACAAAACTCAGTCAATCAAATACCCATCTTGAGCCCAAGTGGTCCTCAGACCTGCAGGAGTGCTGCTCAATGACTGGCTTGACCTTTGAATGGGGCCAAAGCTCTGTGCAGGGTGGTGGGAGAGCTCAGGGTTGGGGCAGGCTCAACAGGGCCCACGTTTGGGCTGTTTCATGGCTACTCTGGTTTCCTACATCTGCTGGAACACTGCTCTCCCTCAAGGTTCTTAAAGCCCCAGAGCCCATGTGTAAGGGACTGACGGTGCCACAGTTCCCTTTGGAGTCCCTTCCTTGTCTTGTGGCCCTATCACTGGCATGTCTGCCTTGTTTCACAAGGTTTTCTGTCTCTGTGTCTCCTCCGGTCTGTGACATCTCCCTCTGTCTCTCTCTCTCTCTTTTTTTTAGTTCAGGCTGGCCCTGAGCTCACTATGTAGCCCAGGCGAGCCTCAAACTCAGCAATCCTCCTGCCTCTGCCTCTCCAAGTGCTGGGATGACTGGCGTGAGCCACCACGCCCGGCACTGTGGTATGTGCTATTGATGGCTGGTGGGCATGAGCCACCACGCCCAGCATTGTATGTGGTTACCGGGATCCAACTCAGGACTTTGCGCTTGCGAGGCAGGCGCCAGAACACTGAGCTAAATCTCCGGCCCTCCCTCTGTCTCTTTTACAAGGACACCTGTCATGGGATTGAGGGCCCAGCCTCATCTAGAATGACTTGGCAGTTCTTGGTAATCTGGGGCGATGTTCATCTTGAGATCATTTAATTAATTATATGTGCAGCGGCCCTTTCCCCAAGAAGATTACATTTCTAGGCGTGGGTCTCAGCACATGGCCATGTCTTTTTGTGGGCCCCCACTCAACCCACTACTATGTAGAAAGTGAAACCTTGTCACAAATATTAGTCTTGGGTGAAACCCCCAATTTCAGGTACCGGCCTGTTTGTTCGTCCCGCTGTGCTTCCCATACCAGCAGCAAGAGAGCTCTGAATATTTAGACTTAAGAAGCACTCACATTCAAAACTCACCAAGAGTTTCCCACCCCACCTAAAATAAAGCTGCCTTCCAAAGGCATGGCGGGGTCCCCCTCCCTCCCCAGCCTCTCTTCTTCCTTGCAGGCCCCACTCTGCACCCAGCTGTTTTCCACCTCAGGACCTTTGTACCTCCTGGTCTTGCCTGTACCCTTTCTTGAAGATCTCACCCTGCAGGTCTTGGCCAAGAGTCACTTCTCGAGATAGGTCTGCTCCCTCTCTCAGTCCCTAGGCCTTCTCCTCCATAGTCATTTTTTTGTTTACATCACAGCATATGGGGCAGTTGTGTTATCTTGCTGGTTTATTTCTTCCCCCGGCCCATGTTCCTTTGGGGCCAAGACCTGAACTGTCTGTGTCCCAAGCACCTAAGGTTTGGTTGGGAGCTGGGACTCAAGGTGCTGGAGACCTCTGTGACTCGGAGGCTTTTCTGCAGAACTCTATGGGCTCCTTGCCAAAGCCAGACCAGAACCAGCCACAGCCCAGGGCCCCCACCTCGGTGATGTTGGTGACGGGGAATCTCTGAGTGATGACTGCTCAGGGAATAAACAAGTGATCGTGTGTCATGACCGGGAGGCCTTTTCCTGGCAGGCATGCCTGGGGAACCGCTCACACAGCGCCTCCAGCCTTTCCTTCACAGATTGAGCTAATGGAGCAGATCAACACTGCCAATCAATGACCCTTCATGCTTCTCAAAGTGTCTCGCCCTTGTCAATGCGGGGACAGCCACTTAGCAGGTCGCCGAGGGCTGCTGCTAAGTCCTGACTGAGGCAGCAGGCGACCCAGTGAAGTCGGTCCTGGGCCTTTTCCTGGGTTCACAACATGGGGCCCTGATGAGCCCACACCGGCACCCAAAAGAAGTGTTACTTCCTCAGAGAGGCCCCCACCGATCCCTCCTTACAAGGAGTGCCCATCACTCTGTCCCTTGTCCTTCATGACACTTGCTGGGCATTTGATGACATTTTCTCCCTAGTGTCACCATGTACTTGTTTTATGTGTTTGTCTCCCATCTTTGCCACTAACCATAAATTTCAAAAACAGACAAGTTGATCTGGTTCCATGCTGACCTTGTGAGCAGCAGGAAGCACCTGCCAGTCCTAGGAAGGTTCTGGAAGTAGGGGAGGCAGGGCTTCTTTGTACCTCATAGACTCAGAGCCCGCGAGTGCTGAAGCCCTACAGCTTCCCATGTCGCCCACTGGGGCACACAGCCAGGAGGGAGGTGGGCCTTCCTCTGAGAGTGGTGTAGACACCTGGGCTGGACGGCTGGTCACCCCGAGTGGAGTAAGCATTGGGCAAAATGAGGCCCAAAGCTTGAGAATTTGGGCCCTTGGGGCTTTTGGTTGTAGCCACAAAGGGCATCAGCTACCCAAGTTACAGTCAACCTTTATTTCCTAACAGGCCTGCTGCTGCCCCATTTCACAGATGAGAAGAGAGAACTGAGAGCGGAAAGAGGAGCAATGTGCCACAGCGGGTCAGAGCTTTTCAATCCTGTCTCTGCTGTTAACGGCCTTCAGGGCTGGAAACATTGCTTAACCTCCTGGTATTAGCTTAGACGCTTGCCTGTGAGAAAAACCCAACTGAAAGTGGCTTTTGCAAAGTGGGAAATTTACTGACTGGTGAAAATGGGAAGTCTAGAGATTGCTTGCTTCAGGCATAGTTTGATCCAGGAGTTTAGACTCTTGTCAGCATGACTCTGCCTCTCCTGTTCCCTTATCTGCTTCCCCTGTGTGTGCTTCACCCCAGGGGCCTCCTCCCTGATAACCTGGATGGCCATCCAGCCTCAGGCTCACAGCTTTCAGCTCAGTGACCTCTTTGTGCACGAGGCTGGGCCTTGAGTCTCTTTGGCCCAGTGGAGGCCCACGTGCCACCTTGAAGCTCAAAGCTTCTTGTCCAGGGGCAACTCAGGAAAGGGAGAAACCAGGGCTCAGGGAGGCCAGTGACTTACCCAAGGTCACATAGCCAGTCAGTAATATGGCAGGATATGAACATGGGCATCTGGTTTCAGCATCTATGTGCTCAGTCACTGCGCTGTACAGTCTCTCCAAGAATGTTCACCTGTTCTGAAAATAGTCACAGTGATAGTGAGAGAAATGCTGGTGCAACTAATGTTATTACTCAACAACACTCTGGCCCCCATTTAATGATAGCACAGAAAAAGTTTAAGCAACTTGCTCATGGTCACACAGGTAAGAAATGGTAGAGCCAAGCCTTGAACTCACTTCAGCCAAATGTGCTGCTTCTGGTTCTGAAGTTGTGTTAATTATGAGTGCTGCAGCCCGGAGGGTCCCCACTCAAACCCTCTCTGGGCTTTTCCCCATTCTTACAAAGACTCCTCACCTCTTGGTTCCCGGAACACATTTCAGACTTGATTCTGAGCCATTCGAAAGAAATACACAAAGGTAATCGCAAACAAGCTGACTTTTAAGAGTGGCTTTCCAGTTGGCAAGAGGAAGAGGCATGTGGGAGCTGGAGGAATCACTTGTGTTCTGAGAAAAAAGGATCAGGGGCATTGAAAGGGGGGGGTCAGTGAAGAAAGAAGCTGGGCCCAAGGATGGAAACCAGACCTGGCCCTGGGCTTCCAGCAGAGGAGGAGTCTGGGGAGCTTCCCAGTAGCTACAACACTTCCCCATTGGCCAGTTTATGGAGTCAGGGACACTCTTTTTTGCATGCAAAGATTCTGAAAATAAGCTGACTTGGGCAAGTTGCTTTTGGGCAAGTTCTTTACACTCTCTGGGCCTTAGTTTCCCATCTGTACCATAAGGCAGGGAAGCCAGGTAGGATGACACACACCTGCAATCTCAGCACTTGGAAGGTTGAGGCAGGACGGTTGCTGTGAGTTTGATGCCAGCCTGGTTCACATAGGAAATCCAAGGCCTATACAGTGAAACCTGATCTCAAAACACTAAAAAACAAAACAAAAAAATACATAAGGCAGGGATGCAACAGTTAAATGAGGTGGTGTGTGGAAAGCCTCCACGCTGGTCTCTAGTTCACGACAGACTCAATAAATCTGACTGTTGTTGCTACAACTGTGTAGATATTGAATGGAAAAGGCAGGATACCCTCTCTTCCCAGCTGTTTTTATAACACACACACACACACACACCACCCCACACTTGGTTTGCACTGCTGTCATTGTCTTGAAAGTCCTCATAATTTTTAAACAATGATCCCTGGTTATTGGCTTTGCCCCAGGCTTCACAGATGAGTTAGTGGAGCTGAAATCTAGATCTTCGTATTTTTGGAAGGGTAAAGAGCAGTTTCTGTCTTTGAAGTTGCCCCTTTATTTAGTAGGAGCCGGTTTCTTGGGGAAAGTCCTAAAACAAGACCATTACCCAGACATGGGTTTCCCACGCTGACTTGTTTAGTAGTAGTGATTAAAATAGCTACATGTAGCTGGGTACGGTGACACATGCCCTAATCCCAGCACTTGCGAGACTGAGGCAGGAAGATAGATGCAAGTGCAAGGCCAGCCTGAACTACATAGCAAGAGCCTGTCTCGAAAGAAAGAGAGAGAAGAAAAGAGCAAGATAAGGTATGTAAATTGAGTGGGTGGGTCTGTGCAGGACTGTACACTTTTAGAGCAAAGGAATTGATTTAGCTAGAAATGTTCCCAGAGTCCTTGAGGGAGAATGTCTCGAAATCAGATGTTTGCCACAGTAGTTTCTACTTTTTTTTTTGAGACAGGGTCTTGCTTTGTAGTTCAGGCTGGCTCTGAGCTCACTATGTAGCCCAGGCAAGCCTCGAACTCAGCAGTCCACCTGTCTCTGCCTCCCGAGTGCTGGGATGACAGGTGTGAGCCACCACACCTGGCACTGTGGTATGTGGTATTGATTGCTGGTGGGTGTGAGTCTCCACACCCAGCATTGTATGTGGTTTCCGGGGATCGAACTCAGGACCTTGTGCTTGTGAGACAGGCGCCAGAACCTCTGAGCTAACCCTCCGGCCCAGTAGTTTCTACTTTTGAAGTTGGAAATGGTCTTGTGTTTGAGAACCAGCCAAACAGTGAAGAGAGGCTGGCCCAAACTTTCCCTCGCCTTGTGCTGGAAGCTGATAAAGAAGACTCCCATTTGGGGCGACTGGAAGTGGAAGGACCCAGACTTGAGGACTGTGCTTACAACCCTGGTGATGCCTCAGCCTGGCCATGTGATCCCAATGGGGATGGAGCTTTATTTTGAAGGTGATGGCTAGGCTAGTGCCCATATTCTAGGGTATCCAGAAGCCAGACTCACCATGGGTAGGGCACAGCCCTTTGGTTTTTTTAAGGCTCAGAAAAAGAAGGGGGCCTAAATTCTAGAGAGAAAGAATCATCCATGAGAGGTGGGCTGGCTTGTATATCACAGTGGAAAAAGAGGGAAAAGAGCATCAGACTAACAGGAGGGAGAGCAAGAAGCAGTCACATGGGCCGCAGGAAGCATTTATGTTCAATTTCATTTTGTGTGAACCCCAAGACCTTTGTAAAATTTTGTTGACTCTTGTAGGCTCATCTTAGCTGTGGGGTCAGATACTGATTCTCCCTGTTACCGGTTCTGCAGTACTTTGATAGAAATAGAAATTATGGCTGGACTCGTGCCTTTCCAGCCAAAGATTACATTTCCCAGCTTCCCATGCAGCTAGATGTTCCATACAACTACATGCTGACCAATAGAACATGAATGGAAATGTTGTAATCTACTTCTTAATCGTGACTTAAAAGGCTGGTGGGGTGAGATTGGGAAAGATCTTTGTATTTTTCTTTCAGCTCTTCCTCCAACCTACTCCCTGGAAAGTGACATGGTGAGTACCAAATTGAATAGTGTAGATTTGGGCCAGAAAGAGGGAGTCTGGTGCCCTGACTCCGTAGAGTGGCACAGTTGGCTTCAGACTGTCACGCGACAAAACAGAGAAAGGGATGGTATTCAGCTGATACAGCCACCTACAGGAATCATTCTGATCATTAGAATGAGCTTTTGTGTTTAAGTCACTGTTGGTGGGCATCTCAGTTATTGACTCAAGCCAACCACGTTTGGGGGACTGTTAGGAAGAGGGTTGGTCACCACTTCCAGGTTGCAGTGGTGTTGGGGACAGGAGCAGCATCCTTGTAGAGCACTTAAGAGATGGGAAATAACGACAGTGAGGTCCTGGGAGAAATGGCTCATCGTGGTTTCCAAGCAGCCATCTGGATGGTCCCTGGGGTATGTGAACACTCCTCAGAGGGTCTGAGTAGCCTTCTGCAGAAAGAACCTGAGAACAGTGTCGTTTTCTCACAGTCATGGTGTCCTATTTATTAGTTAACTATTAAAAAGAAGCTGGAAATTTAGGGGACAAGAGGTTACAGATAGTGACTCGCAACTGTTAATTCCCTTCGGAGGCAGCGCTGTGTCTTGTCTTTACTCACCAGCCCCTCGCCTTTTTCTGGCTGACTGATCTCACCGGTTGTGGCCCCTTTCCCAGTCTCCTCTGCTCTGGGGCATGGGCGCATGCTCAGTCCTGGTGGTGGGAGGAGGAGCTAAGAGGACTGACTTCAGTAGGTCAAGGTAGAAGAGCCCAGAGGAAGCACCTAGGTCCCGGATGGCAGCAGGTTGGTGAGCCTCAGTTCCTGAAGGCACCCAGCTCTGTCTGGACTTGTGTGAGGAGATCATAAATGCTTTTACTGTTCACACCACTCAGCTTGGCTTTTTCTTACTTGCAGCCCAGAGCGTGCTATTCAACTTCGCGGCTTTTGTCTTCCTTATCTGCCTTCCCTGAGGCCTTGAAGTCTCTTTCAGCCACCAGCACCAGCTGCTTTGGAAGCCTCCTGCTCGGTTCAGCACCACTGCCCTCCGGGGTCAGAATCCCCCTCGACACTCTGCTTCTTCATTTCCGGGGTGACAGCTGAGTGCGGTGGGGCGAAAGCAGAACTCCGGCCTGTGAACCTCTGTTTTGGTGTTGACCCATCCTCCTTAATGGGCTTCTAGGTTCGCACAGGGGTCCGTTTGTCCCCAGGGCCTCGCTCAGGGCTCAGGCGAGAGGAGGCGGTCCCTCAGTGCGAGTCAAGTGAATATGTGAAAGAATGAATCACCTAAGCCCAGTTTATCACCTCCAGCGGAGCCAGTCACCCTCCCCAAGGCCCTCTCTACCCCGCCGACTAGCTGGTTCTTGCTCAGGTGGAGCCAAGAGGGAGGGTGCCAAGGCAGCACCACATCCCTCTCCTTTTCTTCCTCCTCCATTGTCTCCTCCCCTTGTTCTTTCTTCTTTCAGTACTGGAGATTGAACTCGGGCCTTTCCGTGAGCTACATCTCCCAGTCCTGTTACAGTTCTTTTTTACTTTGAGACAAGGTCTTGTTAAGGTGGCCAGTCTTAAACTTGCAGTCCTCCTGCCTCAGCTTCCCAGAGTACGAGAATTACAGGAATGTGCCGCCGTGCCTGGCCAGATCCCTCTCATCTTGAGTTATCCCTCCTCTGCCTCAGTACTGAGGTAACTCTGACCTGTCGCTTCTCAAGAAAAAAAAATGAGAGAAGAAGAGGAAAAGGAAGCAGAAGGAGAAGGAGAGGAGGAAGAAGAGGAAGAGATGGAGGAAAGGGAAAAGGATAGTGAAAAAAAGAAGCCATGTGTTTCATTCATTTCAAGAAATACTCAAAAGCCAGTGAGAACCACTTAAAGGTATCTTCTCAGGCCAAACTTATTCTAGGTCTTTCTAGTTTTCTTCTAGTCACAAAGATAATACTCTACTCACTTAAGAGGATTTGAAGTTGAGAGACGTGGCTTACCTCTCGTTTCATGGTCACTGTTAACTCAGATAAGCACATTTTCACCTTTTGTTCTGATTCTTCCACTCTTAAGTCCATGTCCCCTTTCCCACAGCCGCCCCGTCTTTCACTCTGGCTGCCTGTCTTTCTCTACACCTCTTTCTCATTCTTTCTTTGGCTTCTGAGGTCTCACCTCTCCCTGTACCAGCAAGGCCGCTTGCTTGGGTCAGGCCCTGTCTCCACACGGCGGGAAAACGGGGCTCCACAGTCATTTCTGAGAGGTCTGGGCAGCTCATCCTCGGGCTGCTATCACCTGTCTCCCTGTCTCTGCCTCGCGGCTCTGATCTTCTCCCCCATCTCTTCTTGCTGTTCTTCACCCGACTAACTGTAGCTTGAGTGAGGCCACGTGGTTTTCCCATAGAAGAAATGGTTGGGACCGGTGTCCTGCCACAGCCTGGGCCTTGGTGCTAGTACTGGCGCTCTCAGCGGAGCTCCTGCTCAGGTACCCCGTGGGGTCCACTCCGTCACAGTCTGGCCCTCAACAGGGACAAGGGGAGGTGGGGTGACTCCCTTGCACTCAGGGAGTGCACCTCAGGGACAGGTCCCCAGAAGTCTCCGGGCCACTGCCAATGGCATTGAGCCCCATTTGCCTGGTGACAAACTGCTCATTAATGCCTCTCGCTGTCTGGCTTCCTCACTCTCAGCCGTGGCCTTTGGGGGGTCTCTTCTCAATGAGCACTTGTCCAATCCTCGTTTCACAGCTGCTTTTGGAGGAACTCAGTGGACGACGGAAGACATTTGGCTTCTCTTTTTATCTACCTAGTAGACTTTACGTGGAAATGGCTGCTTCTACTAGCGGCGAATCCAAAAACTCTGGGCCATTGTAAAAAGCTGTTCATCTCAATACCTGGTCCTTGAGGTACAAGAACACGGAGCGGCCATCTGGGAGCCCTTGTCACATCTGCTTTGTGCTGGCCATGTCCCATGGGCAGTGAGGGGATATCAGGGGAGCCCCAACTCCTTCAGCCTGAGTTCAGAAGTCATCGTGTGGCACTGGGGGCCACGGCCTCCCTGCAGCCACTGTGAGTCGTTGCACAGAAGGCAGGCTGCCCAAATCCCGCTGCCTGCCCAGTGAGAGGAGAAGAGAGGACACCCTCTGCCCCTCGCACCCCGTCTTGCCCAGCTCCGAGCCCTGAGAGCCTGACTGGCTGAGGAAACCGCCCCTTCACAGCTGCGTGACTCTAGGTGACTCCTCGCCTTCTGTCTCTGTTTCTGTAAAATGGGGTCGGATCCTGGTTCCTCCCCTGTGAGATCCCTGGAGGATGCAGTGAGTTAACTGCCAGAGTCCTGCCGAAGTGCCTGGCCTGTGAGAACCTGTCGCACCTCTATACTTGCCTCTGCCACCAAGCCTTCCACGGCCTGCTGCCCCTATCACTACCCAGAGGGGGAACAGGAGATTTCACCAGAGAATATTTGGTAGCAATGAATACAAAAGTGATTTCATAGTTACAACTCAACGAGTTGAGACAGATCACAGAACCAGTCAGACGTGCGTCATCTCGTGGGTCCCAAGAAGACAGCACCGTGAGCTCTTTCCACAGAGGAGGCACCTGAGCCTCGGAGGGAGAAGCAGCTCCACGGAGGTGCGTTGTCTGCGCAACCACAGAACCACACTGTTCGCTGCTCCCTCACCTAGTATTTGCCTCCCTGGAGCTAGCGGTCCTGACGCCCGCGGGGGTGGCTCTGCAGACTGCCCAGGGCACGACAATTCTGCGGGGCTGCCCTACAACTAACTTACCAAAATGTTATCTCTGTCGACTTTTCCACCAGCCTGTTCCCAGGAGGCTTGCTCTTTCCTGTGGCTCTCATAAGCTGCACCTTGTAGCATGCAGATGAGTCAGCCATGCCCAGCAAACAGGTTCTCAGGAGGCCCCACCGTGTGGGAGCCATTGAGGAAGGAGGGTTTTCTTTGCTGAAACCGGGCAGCTGAAGGACTCACATTTTCCCAGCACCCCTCACAGATGTTGGTTCTGGCAGATCGAACAGAAAAGGAACTTGTTAAAAATGTGTCAGACATTTGGTAGAAAGGGAGAAATTTCCAGAACCAGACTTCAAAAGCCCCAGAACAGGTTGCCCGCCCTGAGGATCTGTGATTGCAGCCAGACTCTGGTTCTCTTTGTCCCCTGCCGTGTGCCCCCTAGGGTGCGTGGCATACGGAGTAAGGAGGAGGACAACTCCAGAGTTGGACGAGTCTGAGGTTCAAGAACAAAACTGAGGGCGGGGGATTTAGCTCAGTGTACCACAGCTACCTGAGTTCAGTCCCCAAGACAAAAAGAAAAACAAGACACCGAAATGAGATCCAGCTTCTTTCGGTTCCTGCCCCCTACCTTCCACCTGTCCAAAAACTGCTTGGTGGTGGCTCATGTCCAAAAACTGCTTCCCTGGGACAAAATAGGCTTCTCCTGGTGATTTCAGTAAGAAGGTCATTCTTAAAACATCCCGTGTGGGAGAAACAGGGAGTGGCTTCCCACGATTCTCTTGTAAGAGTCAGGGCGCTTTGCTGCCAGAAGGCCCCTGGCAATCTCTCTGAGCGTCTCTTGGGCCTAAACTGGTTCAAAGCAGTTCTCTCATGACCCCACCAACAGCAGGGGACACAAGGGTGGCATTGGTGCCCAGAGAACATTTGACAGTGTATGAAGGCATCTTTTCAAATCTAAATTTTGTTTTTAATGGACACATAAAAACAGAATTGTAGGGCCGGAGGGTTAGCTCAGTGGTTCCAGCGCCTGCCTCACAAGCGCAAGGTCCTGAGTTCGATCCCCAGAAACCACATACAATGCTGGGCATGGAGACTCACGCCCACCAGCAATCAATAGCACATACCACAGTGCCGAGCGTGGTGGCTCACACCTGTCATCCCAGCACTCGGGAGGCAGAGTCAGGAAGATTGCTGAGTTCGAAGCTTGCCTGGGCTACATAGTGAGCTCAGGGCCAGCCTGAACTACAAAGCGAGACCCTGTCTCCAAAAAGGAAAAAAAACAAAAAAAACCCATAGAATTGTATGTGGGACCATGTGATGTGTCAAGACTCATACACATGTGTAATGGTTCAAGTCTTGTTGACCGTATCTCCTCCGATGTCATCTCTTTATGCTGAAAAACACTGAAACTCCTTTCTCCCAGCTTTTTAAATCTATAATCACCCTGCTCTGCACAAAGCACCAAACTTCTCACTCCTCACCAGGCCTCAGCCCACTGGTCGACCTCATCCCAGTCCTCCTCACCTACTTACCACAGCTTCTGGTAGCCACCATTCTATTCCAACTTCCATGAGACAAACATGTGAGATCTTGTGGACCCTATTCCCCTATCCATGCCCTACTTCACTTAATATAATAATCTCCAGTTCACCCACATTGTCACAAAGGAGAGGAATTCATTTTTTTGGCTGAATAGTATTCCACTGCATATCTGTACCACATTTTCTGTATCCGTTCATCAGCTAGTGGACATTTCCACTGCTTGGTTCCCGGGAATAGAGCTGCAGTGAGCTTGGCCGTGCAGATGTCTCTTGGACACACTGATTTTACTTCCTTTAGATAAACACCCAGGAGTGGGATTTTTTTTTTTTTTTAAGTTTTTTGAGACAGAGTCTCGCTTTGTAGGTCAGGCCGGCCTTGAATTCACTATGTAGCCCAAGCTGGCCTTGAACTCATGGCAATCCTCCTGCCTCTGCCCTTTGAGTGCTGGGATGACAGGCATGAGCCACCACACCCAGCTCCATTTCCCATTTAAAAAAATTAGATTATTGGGCTCAGTAGTTCTGGCACCTATCTAGCAAGTGCAAGGTCCTGAGTTTGATCCCTGGTAACCACATAACAACAATACGGGTGTGGTGACACATGCCCACCAGCAATCAGTACCACATATCACAATGCCAGGGGTGGTGGCTCACGCCTGTAATCCCAGCACTTGGGAGTGAGAGGCAGGAGGATTGCTGAGTTTGAGACTTGCCTGGGCTACATAGTGAGCTCAGGGCCAGCCTGAACTACAAAAGGAGACCATGTCTCAAAAAACAAAACAAAACAAAACAAAAAACAATTAGGTTATTTACTTTTTTACTATTGAGTTTTAAATTTCTTCTATATTCTGGGTATTAACATAGTGATCAGTTGTGTAGTTTGCAGATGTTTTCTTCTGTTTTGTAAATGTCTATTCATTCTGTTGATTCCTTTGCTCTGTAAAACCTTTTTAGCCTGATGTAATTCCATTTTTGCTTCTGTTTCCTGTGCTTGTGGGGGATTTCTGAGACATCTCACTATATAGTTCAGGCTGACCTTGAACTCATTATGTAGCCCAGGCTGCCCACAAACTTGTACCAATCCTCCTGCCTCAGCCTCCCAAGTGCTGAGATTATAGGCATGTGCCTCCATGCTGAAGGCTTCTCCTTTTGTATGTGTGTTTCTTTTCTTCAGTTTTCTAAGTTTTCATTAAAGAGATTTTTCACTTCTTTGGTTAAATTTATTCCTAGGTATTGCAGGTTTTTTTATAGCTATATTTTTTTCTTTTTCGTGGTATCAGGGATTGAACTTGGGCCCTTGTGCTTGCAAGGTAGGTGCAGTACCACTTGAGGTAAATCTCTAGCTCTTTTGTAGCTGTTGTAAGTGGGATTACTTTCTTGATTTCTATGAGATAATTAGCTATGGGCACATGCAAACATTTTTTGATCGCCACAGGTGGGGAAGGGTTGTCCAGTAGCACCTCCAGGTGGAAACCAGAGAGGTGTCTAACATCCCGCAAGGTATAGGATGCACCTGTCCACCCCTCAGCAATGTAAAGAAGTACCTGTTCCAAGATGTCAGCGCTGAGGTGGAGAGAACTAGGTTTAGATCATCAGATCCATCCCCGCCTCTAGGGCATAACAGTTGCTGGGAGTCACCTGCAGTTTCTAATGCAAACTTCTTTTCAGGACTTTTTTGGTCACTCTGCTCAAGACTCAAATTTCAGAGAGAATTTCTTTAGCTTGGCCTGTCATATGCCCACTCAAGGGGTACCAGAGTGCAAGGCACTGTGGTCTACCAGAGCTCCCTCCCCCCAGGAAGCCCAGGATACTGGCACAGAATGTGAGGAGGGATTTTAAACAAGGAAAGTGCCCGCTTCACCATCTCTAAGATCCTTAAGCTCTCAATGGTGTGGGAAAGGACATGTTTTATGTTTTACCAGAAAACTCATGAAAGGGATTAACTTCTTCAGTGATACTCCCCTGAGGAAAGAAGAGGGAGTCATCCTGGGCTGACACAGAAGAGATGGTAGAAGAACATACAGATTAGCTTGGCTTCTAAGATGGCTGCCATCAGTTCCTGTTCTCCCTGTACGTGTGTGCTATTTCCCCCCGAGATAGGGACTCTGCCCCTCTGCCCCATAGAATCAGGACTGCCCTTGACTTTGAGACGGTTTTGACTAACAGAACATAGCAGAAGGGATGCTGGGTGCATTCTAGGCCTCTAGCCTCTGGCTCTCGTGTAAAGAGTCTCGGCTGCTCCTCTGGAAGCTCTGAGGGACCCCTAGGACTTGCAGCTCAAGCCAAGGTCAACCCCAGTAACCGCCTGCTTAAAGCTGCGTGAGAGACCCCAAGGGTGCGAGTCGCTCGGTAGAGCTTGGGGTCTCTCAGACAGTTGGGGTCTCATGCAGCTTACATTCACAGAGTTGAGATACTGACATATATATTTTTAAGAGATGGCTCTCACTCTGTTGCCCAGCCTGGTCTCAAACTCCTGGGCTCAAGTCGTCTTCCTGTTTCAGCTTCTCCAGAACTGAGACTAAGGGCATGTGCTGGTGCACCCAGCTGCTAAACTGCTCAGTCCCCACTAAGTTTGGAGGTGGTTGGTCATGCAACAACTGATAGCCAGAACTATAAATAAATAAATATAGAAGTATATATATGTATATGTATGTCTATTTTTTAGTTACTAGCATTTTAACTGAAAATATTTTGTTATAAAAATATAAAATTATATGAAGAGGAGAAACAACCACTATTCCTAATTATAAAAAGATAACCCTATTGTTCTGAGCATTTAGCTATATGTTCTTCCAATCCTTTTTTCCCTGTAAACTTTTTTTTTTTTTTTGAGACAGGGTCTCACTTTGTAGTTCAGGCTGGCCCTGAGTTCACTCTAGCCCAGGAAAGCCTTGAACTCAGCAATCCTCCTGCCTCTGCCTCCCAAGAGTTGGGATTACAGGTGTTGAGCCACCACGCCCAGCATTGTGGGTGTGGTACTGATTGCTGGTGTTCGTGAGTCACCACGCCCAATATATCATTGTATGTGGTTACTGGGATCAAACCAGGGACCACTGAGCTAAATCTCCAGCCCTCCCCTGTAAATTTTTAATACAGGAATTTCAAAGCAGCTTTTCCCTTGGGAGGCTGACACAGGAGGATTCCCATAAGTTCAAGGCTATCCTGGGCTGCACAGTGAGTTTAGTGTTAGCCTAAACTACCAAGTGAGACCCTGTCTCAAAAGAAAAGTAGCTTTTTCCCTTTACTGTTATGTTATCATCATTATCCTGCACTCCCATAGAGGTTTTTTATTTGTTTGTTTTGCTGTACCGGGGACTGAACTGTAGGGACCTTGTGCATCCAAGGCTGGTGCAGTACCACTTGAGCTAAACCCCCAGCCCTCCCATAGAGTTTTGTAGCCAGCGAGCTACACTACTATGACTCATAGCCATCTGCAGTACCTGGGATATCGGGCTCCGCAGAGATGCCACAAAGCTGTGACTGTGTTACCATCACTGCGAAAGGGACTTCACAGGTGTGATTAAGTTAAGGAACTTGGACTGGGAAAATCATCCTGGTTTTTCCGGGCAGGTTCCATGGAATCACAAGGGTCTTTATAAAAGGCAGCCAAGAAGAGCGGAGTCGAGAAGGTGAGGGAGCAGAGCAGCCCCTAGGAGGACAGGCCAGGAGCCGCTGATACAGGGGCTTCTCAGAGAGGAGAGCGGAAGCACCCTCCTTTGGGAGTCTCTGCAGGTGTCTGGGTTTTCATCTTGGACTCGTAACCTGCAGAGCTAAAAAGACAATGAGTTTGTGTTGTGTCAAAGCCCCTGAATCCGTGGTTATTTGTTACAGCAGCAATAAAACACTAGTACTGCAGTCACGCTGTTGGGTACACAGTCATCGGGCAGACGCTCTTTTCCACATGTGAGGTGCTGGGCGTTGAACTCAGGACCTCCACACTGGGCCACGTCCCTGGAACTTTTTGATGTTTTGAATTTTGAGACGGGGTCTCATTAAGTTGCTAAGTTACCCAGGCTAGATGCAAACTTCAGCCTCCTGGGGTGCTGGGATTGCAATCGTGAACCACTACACCCAGCTCAGGCACACTCCTGGTGCCTCCGCTCGTAACTGAGGAAGCTGGTACTCAGAGATACTAAGGGACGTCCTTCTGCCACCCAGCTGCTGGAGCAGAGGCAAGGTCATGTGCTGTCCCTGCCGTTTATGGCTGACCTTGAAAACACCACCAGTGCCAAATTGACTCAGACTCTTGTAGACAAGCACATACCGGTCCACGCCTCTGTCACTCTGTCCTCTTTTTTCGTTGTTTTTCCTGGTATTAACATTGTGACTTCTGTGGAAGTCCCCAGTAAGCCATAAGCGGAAAACCACAATTTTGAAATTGCAAGGGCCATTGACTCTTTAGATGGTCTTTATTGTCACTGGCACCAACAGTTTTCATTTTAGAAAAGAAGAAATCCCAATTTGCTCTGGGGTGTGGGTGGGCCAGATGTTATTTTGGAGACCTGCCTAAATTTTAACCGTTACATCGATCTCCTGCTTTTTGTTTGCTTGTTCTTTGGGCTGTGGGGGATGGAACCCAGGGCCTTCACACTTGGCTACCTCTCCAGCCTCTTTTAATTTTTTATGTTAAGACAAGGTCTCACTAAATTGTCTAGGCTAACCTTGAATTTGAAATCCTCCGGCCTCAGCCTTCCCAGGAGCTGGGATTACAGGAATGCCCCACAACACCCAGCTGTCAGACTCCAGTTTTTTTTGTTTTTTTTTTTTGAGACAGGGTCTCGCTTTGTAGTTCAGGCTGGCCCTGAGCTCACTATGTAGCCCAGGCAAGCGCCGCGAACTCAGAAATCCTCCTGCCTCTGCCTTCCAAGTGCTGGGATGACAGGTGTGAGCCACCATGCCCAGAACTGTGGTATGTGGTATTGATGGCTGGTGGGTGTGAGTCACCACGCCCAGCACTGTATGTGGTTACCGGGATCGAACTCAGGGCCTTGAGTTTGCGAGGCAGGCGCTGGAACCACTGAGCTAAATCTCCAGCCCCATTTAGATCATTTTATGTCTGTTCTATTTTGAGTAAACATTTATACAGTTCTTGTGTTTTCTGTTTTTTGCAGGGCTGAGGTCTGAACCCAAGGCTGTGTGTGTGTTGGGTAAGTGCTTTTCTTATGTGAGCAAAAACTTTCATTTCTTTGGGGTGAATTTCTAGAAGTAGGTTTGTGGGGGTTGTGTTGTAACTGTATGTTTAAGGCCCAAAACCAAAATGAAATAAAACCCGTCAAATTTCTTTCAGACAAACTGTGCTGCTTCACATCACCACTTCATCAGTACTTGATGTTGTCTGTTTTCATTTTGTTTACTTTTATCTTTATTATAATTATCCCTAAAATAATTTGAACAGTCAAGGTGACCAGCGGGGTGTGGTAGTGCACACCTGTGATGTCAGCACTCGGGAGGCTGAGGCAGGTAGATCGCTTTGAGTACAAGGTCAGTTTAGGCTACATAATGAGTTCAAGGCCAGCCTGCACTACATAGTGAGATCATCTCAAATATCAAACAAACAAAAAAGTAAAAGTAACCACAGATAAATTTTAAAATCCATAACTCCAAGCCCCGTGCCTTTACAGGACCAATCTCTCTCTATCCAGCAGCCGCCTTTCAGATCCTGTCACAGGGCCTTTGCACACTCTGTGCTCTTTGAGACTCAGTGTCTGCCGTCTGTGTGACTGACTCCCGCTGGCTTCTGAGCCTCATCCCACTCCACCTCCTGGTCATAGCTGGCGTGTGTGTGTGTGTGTGTGTGTGTGTGTGTGTGTGTGTGTGTAGTCACAGGGGCTGCTAAATGTCTTACAGGGTACAGGACGATTCCTAATGAAAAGGAGACATTCTGACCAAGCGTTAGTAAGACTGAGGGTGAGAAGCCTTTCTCACAGCTGTCACCACAGCATGGCATCTTCGCAGCCACTTATGCACCCCACCCCACCACTCCACCCCCCGCACTGCTTCCTTGGACTGCCCTGTGGGTTTAGTTGATTTTTGTTCATTTTTCGAGACAAGCTTTCACTATGTAGCTTATGCATCAGCGTTCTGTTAGCACGAGGAGCAGGTATTGCTGTGCCAGTCCCCAGCCGCTGAGCCCTCGGGCAGGGTGACACTGAGGAATGTGTCCTTTGCTGGCAGGACGGGCCCTGGTGGTTACTGACTGGAAAGCATGCTTCCTGCGGCTCGCCCCTCCCTCCTGGCTTCCTTTCCTCTTCCTCACTCCTGTTTCCTTTGCCCTGAATCTTTCTGTCAGGGTCTGGCTCTGGGGAATCGGAACTCAGATTCAAGGTCTGCTGGCCTCACCAGGAAGTTCCCAGCAAGACAGGTCAGCTCCCAGAGCTGACATCTTGCTGCAGTCTGCAGGGTAAGGGAAGGGCCTTCCTTCCATCACACAGCGCTCGGATTATCAGGTGGGCTGAGGCCCAGGGCTGCTGTCCCCCCACCGGGCGGACCTCCTCTCCCGTGCGCAACCCTGGGGCAACAGTCACCCCTCTGTGTCACAAACGTCCTTCTTCTTTCAAGGAAACACAGGGGACGCTGTGCTGGGAGCTCTGGGGGTCTCTCGGTCTCTAGCCAGAGGTGTCTCTCTCTCCCGCCGCATTCCTTCCTGGGAATCAGCACCCATGCTAAGTGTTGCCAGGAGCAATTCTCCTGCTTTGACATTTTTATTCACCAGGAACGAAGTTCTGAGCTGGGTCTGGTTGTGCACCTCTGTCATCTCAACACTGTAGGAGGCTGAGGCGGGAGGATCACAAGTTCAAACTCAGCCTGGACAACACAGTGTCTTAGTGAGACTGTCTTAAAATAAAAAATAATAAGGGTGTAGATTAGTGCAAAGGACCTGAGCTCAGTCCCCAGTGCCAGAAAAAGGATGGGAGGGCCGGAGATTTGGCTCAGTGGTTCCAGCGCCTGCCTCGCAAGTGCAAAGTCCCTAGTTCAATCCCTGGTAACCACATACAACTATACTGGGCATGGTGGCCATGCCCACTGGCAATCAGTACCTCATACCACAGATGCCAGGCTTGGTGGCTCAAGCCTGTCATCCCAGCACTCGGGAGGCAGAGGCAGGAGGGTTGCTGAGTTCGAGGCTTGCCTGGGCTACATAGTGAGCTCAGAGCCAGCCTGAACTACAAAGCGAGACCCTGTCTCAAAAAAAAAGGATGGGAGGGGAAGGAAGAGGAGAATAGTTTTGCAGGTGGCTGACAGAAACCTCCTGGTACCATGTCACTTTGTAATTCACATACGTTCTCTCATCTCCTAATCTGAGTATAAAGGAGGTTTGCTGATTTGGGGTTACCTTTCCCTTAAGTATCAAGTACCCCCCCCATTTCTATCAGGGAAATGCCCCTTTAGGAAGTTCTCTCCCCTCAAGAAAGTTCCCATGAGCCTCCAACAAAGAAAATGTGATTTAACATCAGCCGAATCAGAGTGCAGCCACTGGCCTGTGTGAGCATAAGAACTCACAGAGAATTTCGAATATAACACAAATAAAAACTCATCACAGTCCATCGGAGTCACCATGCCCCTGAGTGACAGACACATGGCTCCTATGTCAATTTTATTCTCTCCTCCAAACTCCTTTGCTAGAGTTTTTTTTTTAAACCGCAAATTTAAAGCCTCTTGGCATAAAGTTCTTGACAATCACATTTTTATTTCTGCAAAACTGCCGTGCTATTACTGCCCCACCAACATGAACGGGGGTCTCTGAGGACCCCAGGATGTGTCCAAGGCGCCCTGCTTTGTTGTTTTAAACTCCTTTGACTGGATTCCTGTATCGTCTTCTGTGTCCGCCTTTCACCTCTGTTCCTCTGCTGCGCGCGCGCACACACACACACACACACACACACGCACACATGCACACACACGCACACACACGCACACAGAGACACACACAATCACCTCTCCAAGAAGGTATGCAGCCCTGGCTTCAGTCCAGAGCTGCCGTCTGCTCATCTGGCCCACTCTCCGCCAGCTCCCTTGTGCTGACTCATTTCCGACCCTGAACTTGTCCGCTTGTCCAGGCCTCCCTGTCCTGCGTGAGCCGGAGAAGCCTCCAGCGTCGCGCGCACCCCACAGCGTCACACACGGCTGCGTGCAGGCTGCAGAGGCCGCACCACTGGGGTGATCACTGCATCTGTGGGGGCAGGAACAGCCCAGGGAGGGTGCCAATGCCCCCCACCTTCGGCCTCTGGACAGCCACAGCCCCCCAGCTCTCCCGTCCCAAGCTCCTGGCTGGGGAGGAGGCTCCAAGCCTGTGGCAGGGAGACAGGACCTCTGACTCCCGGCCGGGGCTTTGATCAGGAGGTGAATTCCAGGCACCTCAAGGGCTCCCTCATCTCCGGGCCACGAAGGCTGCGGTGGGCACAGCCCTGCAGGCGGGGCTCGGGTCAAGGGGAGGCAGCGGCGCATTCCTTAGGGGTGCCCTTGGTGGAGATGCCCAGACAGGGCCCTGGCTCCTGCCAGGCTTGCCGGGGACACTCCCAAAATATCCAGGGGACAGATGCTATTTTGGAGGTAGAGTTTCAAGGTCGCCTCGTGGTTCCCACCTAAGGTGTCTGGAGGGCTCCCGCCCGCCCTCCATGCTCCCAGGAAGCCGGCTTTTTGGCGGCCGCTGGAGGAGAGTGTGAACGAGCTGCTCGGTCTTCTCGGGAGAATCCGACTGTGCAGATACTCAAAAGCAAAGAGACCTCTCAATATGTCATGCTATTTCTTGAGCAGACAGGACAGCAGCTGAGAGGATGTCACCCTGAGCTACAGCCCCAGCCCCATGTTACTTTTTATTTTGAGGTTGGATTTTGCCAAGCTGCCCAGGCTGAGTTGGAATAGCAATCCTCCTGCCTCTGCCTCCTAGAGTGGCAGGATAATAGGTATGTGCTACTGTGTTCAGCTCTTCTTTTTAAATACATGTTGATGGTGGCACCCTCTGAAGAGATGTCATTTGCAATTTTCTAAAGTTGAGAAGAGGCTGTTTTTATTTCTGTGAGCATGGCATAACACACTAATGAGCACCCTGTAAGGAGATGATCATGGCAGTGACAATGTGTGTGACGGGGGGTGCCCTGGTTGGAGCCTGCTGCATGTGCGCTGGCCCTTGGTGCCAGACTGCATATGTGTCCCTCAGGCCTTGCCACACTCTGAGCTGATTCCATGCCATGTGTCTGAAGTCAGAGCCATGTCAGGGTCAGCTCTGTGTCCCGAGAGGCTGTTAACTCACTGAATACAGCCTTGGGAAAATTACCAAATCTCTACCATTTCTCCCTTCCAAAATGCAGACAACACGGTGACCACAACTGTTCATATTCAGGGCACTCCTAGGCCAGAGGTAGCCACCTGCCCTCCTAGTACCCGCTCCTTATTGACTGACTTTGCTCTGGGTGGCAGCATGCTGCTCCTGCAAGGAGAGTACCCAGTGAGAAGCACCCAGAGTTATTGGGGGAGGACTGGTAACTCCTATGAAGTCATACCTTTGAAGCCCCTTCTCACAACTTCTTTCCTCCTGCTAAGGATATTGGCATGATAGCTGGCGCTCTGGCAGCCATTTTGGTCAAGAAACACTCTTGAGGGTAGTGGAACAGGAAGTTAGAAGTCTAGGGCCCTGTGAACAATGTGCTCATTGTCCCAAACATGAATGCCACATCTTGGCTTTTTTTTTTTTTTTTTTTGAGACAGGGTCTCACTTTGTAGTTCAGGCTGGCCCTGAGCTCACTATGTAGCCCAGGCAAGCCTCAAACTCAGCAATCTTTCTGCCTCTGCCTCCCGAGTGCTGGGATTACAGGTGTGAGCCACCACGCCTGGCACTATGATGTGTGGTACTGATGGCTGGTGGTCATGAGCCACCACGCCCAGCATTGTTGTATGTGGTTACCGGATCGAACTCATGACCTTGCACTTGTGAGGCAGGTGCTGGAAACACTGAGCTAAATCTCTGGCCCAACAATTTTTTCTTTTTTTTAAGATAAACATTATAAAGACAAACTAAAAATGTCAATAACTTTTAATGCCTTCTTTTTTTCTAGGGATTGAACAAAAGGCCTTGGACTGGCCAGGCCAGAACTGTATCACTGAATTATACCCCCGGGCCTTTCCTCCTGACATTAAGAAAGAAACATAAATAACGTTTGTACATGGCCAGAAAAGTGAAGACACTCATTAGGCTTGAGAACTCTCCAGAGGACCCACATGTAACATCCCAAATCCAGAGGATTACGATGATTAACAGACAAGAAAGGTGTGGCGGCTTCCTCTCCGCAACCAACAGTTACATATCAGAGAATATGCTTACAGGCTAAAACACAGTTTTACTTTAAAGTTACAGAAATGATGCTAATGTGGATTCTGCTCATTTCTTTAATAATATCCTGGACCCATGACTCAGTAGAAAAGTGGACGAGGGCTGTGAACACACAGTTCACAGAAGAGGAAACACAAATAGCTCATAAATGCACGGGAGGATGTTCGACTTCCTTAATTATAAGAAAAATGCTAATTGAAAGCTCACGGAGAGATCATGGCTCACCTATCAGATGGGCCAACATCCCAAGGCCTCCTGAGGCACGGAGCCACTCTCCAGTCCGCGAGGGCGCAGCTGGGGACAGGCTGGCGCTGCAGCCGTCAGAGCCGCAGACGCACGAGCCACTGTCCTGGCTTCGGGAAAGGAGGCCAAGTGTTCTGGCTCAGGCAGAGGCGCCTTCCCCAGGACAGGGAGTCCTCCGGGGCAGGGCACATGTGCTCCCCGCCCCGTCCCGGGCCCCGGAATAGCCCCTTGACATCACAGTTGTCCCACTCACCGCGCTCACTGCGTCTACGTGCCCTTTAACCTTTCCCAGCCTGCCCTGGATTCCGCTGCGGCCACACGGCTCCTGTTCTCCCACTGGCATGTGCGGTGGGCGGCGCCCTTGCCGTGCTCCTTGCTGCTGCGTGTATCCAGCCCACCTGCTCCCCGGCGCCCAAGGAGGAGATGGAGAAGGGCATCTGGAGCTCACCACGATGCGGGGGCTGGAGGGACCCCGAGTTACAGGCAGCCTTGAACGCCGCGATGTTGCTGCGGCATCATGGGGCTCCACGCTGGGTAGGGAGCACAGGCTGTGCTGAGGGCCGGTGGAAGGAGGACCGGCTAACCATGTTGCTGGGGACACAGCTATCTTCCTTCCTTCCTTTTTCAGGTATTGGGAATTGAACCTAGAGCCCTCTACCTCTGAGCTACATACTCAGCTACAGATTCATATTCTTTTCAGGTTGTTTTTTTTTTGAGACCAGGTCTCACTTTGTAGTTCAGGCTGGCCCTGAGCTCACTATGGAGCCCAGGTGAGCCGCGGACTCAACAATCCTCCTGCCTCTGCCTTCCGAGGGCTGGGATTACAGGCATGAGCCACCATGCCAGGCACTGTGGTATGTGGTACTGATTGCTGGTGGGTGCGAGTCACCACACCCAGTGGTGGTTGTATGTAGTTACTGGGGATCGAACCAGGGACCTTGTGCTTGCTAGGCAGATGCTGGAACCACCAAGCTAAATCTCTAGCCCTTCAGTTTTTATTTTGAGATAAGGTCTTACTAAATTGCCCAAGCTGGCCTGGAGCAGGTGATCCTCCTGCTTCAGCCTCCTAAATATTTCGGATGACAGGGCTCTGCCACTCTGACATCTTGGTGAGTAGCACAAACCATTTTCCAGGAAGTTTGTACCAGGCTATGCTCCCACATGACTAAGATACATGGTTCTGCTTGGTCCCAGGCATAGTGCCAGGAGCTTGGCACCTATGAAATGAATTCAGCCTCACAACAGACCTAAGTGGCAGGGACTATTATTATTTCCACTTTACTGAGGAGAAAATGGTAACATAGAGAACTAACTTGCCCAAGCTGGCAAGATAAGGAATGTTTCTACAATAACAAATATAGCTAGATTCTTCAAATGAATTGTCCAAAGTCCAGAGACTTAATTTTTGTTTGTTGTTTTGTTTTGAGACAGGGTCTCATTATGTAGTCAGCCTGGCTTTGAACCTCAGGGATCCTCCTGCCTCAGCCCCACAAGCGCTAGGATTACAGACGTGCACCATCATGCCCCGTCAGAAATTTATTTTGAAACCCTCCCTGTATGCTGCAGCTGATCAGTCAGTTCTGAGAATCAGGGCCCTGAAGAATTTAAATTAAGCTTCTAGAGAGTGTTTTTATTATAGCAGTGAAGACACGGTGGCACCTTTGGTAGACATCTTCCCCTAGGTGGCACTGAGATTTGTTGGACAGGAATAAAGCTGATATAAATGAGTCAAACCTGATGCATCTTTCTGAAGGAGATAAAGGACAAGTGTGTGTGTCTGGGGGTTGACCAGATGATTCATTTGTGGATGTGTTTTGTAGAATCTAAGCCAGACTAATTTTTTTTCTTTTGAGACAGGGTCTCGCTTTGTAGTTCAGGCTGGCTCTGAGCTCATTATGTAGTCCAGGCAAGCCTTGAGCTCAGCAATCCTCCTGCCTCTGCCTCCCGAGTGCTGGGATTACAGGCGTGAGCCACCACGCCCAGCACTGTGCTATGTGATATTGATTGCTGGTGGGTGTGAGTCTCCATGCCCAGCATTGTATGTGGTTACCGGAGATTGAACTCAGGACCTTGCGCTTGCGAGGCAGGCGCTGGAACCACTGAGCTAACCCTCCGGCCCATATGCCAGACTAATTTTAAGAACTGTATTATTTAGAATATAAATTCATCAGGGACGTAAAGACTGAAATATGACAAAAGTTTGTCTTTCCTATAGATGCTAGGGTTGAGGAGGTGGCCTACACAGAAAATTGGTCAGAAGCTTGGACCCTAACTTTTCATCCCACCATCACCAATGTGTTGTGTCTGTCTCTCAACCCAGTCCCACTGGCTGACTGCCATGTTTGTGGGCCTATGTCCTGTTCACGTTCCATTGCCTGTACCTCAGTTACATGCCAGCCTTGCTGCAAGGGAGTCTGGGAAATGTAGTCTTTATCCTGACCAGTGTTGTACCTTTCTGGAGCTCCTGTCACAGGAAAAACTAACATTGGTGGAAACTCTTGAACTGTGCCACTGGAAGAATTATTGGAGAGCTTACAGTTTAGATTCTGGAACAAAACAGATTACTCATTCCCAGCAACAGAACTGTGCCATATGGTTTCAGAATTTCAATTGACCATGACTGCCAAATTTTGGGGGCCCCCACTTGGCTGCTCTTAGGATTCGTGGTATGCCTTATGGTTGTATAATGCAATAAGCACATGTGGGTCCTCAAACTGATTATCAGTTCCAGTTTGGTGCCAAGGATGTTTATTTTTAAGTTTCTTCTCTAGAGCTTGGGTATCAGTGTCAGAAGAGAAAGTAATGAAACTGCTGATTGTGTAAGAAGTTACATGTAGAAAATGAAGATTTCTTTTGACTGTAGCCTACCTTTCACCAGTGTTTCAATACCACAAATGTCTTGGGGGCCAGATCAGGATGAATTTAATAAGCCACGAAATGTGGACGACACCCACGGGGACAGGGAGCCATCCCAGATGTTAGGGGAGGAGAGGAGTCTGACCTGGCCTTTGGGAAACTCGCTCTCTTCAAATGGGACGTGAATGGTGTTTGGGGGGCTCAGAGGTGACCAATACACAACTTGGAGTGACAGTTTTTACATTGAAACTCTGGACCAGTTTTTTCAAATCTCAGTCCTCCAATTGCTACCTTCATGATATGTCGCCTCATACGCCACTGTCTGCCACACGATTTTCTTTTTAAAAATACATTTTGTTGGGACCGGAGGGTTAGCTCAGTGGTTCCGGCGCCTGCCTCGCAAGTGCAAGGCCTTGAGTTCGATCCCAGTAACCACATACAATGCTGGGTGTGGAGACTCACGCCCACCAGCAATCAATACCACATACCACAGTGCCGGGCGTGGTGGTTCACGCCTGTCATCCCAGCACTCGGGAGGCAGAGACAGGAGGATTGCTGAGTTCGAAGCTTGCCTGGGCTCCATAGTGAGCTCAGGGCCAGCATGAACTACAAAGTGAGACCCTGTCTCAAAAAAAAAAAAAAAAAGAAACATTTTGTTTTGCTTACATAGATTAATTTTTTTTAAACACAGATTAATTTTTAAAAGGCGATTTAACGTCTCTACAGCATTAGTCACTGCGAGCCTTGCTGGAGGGACACGGCTCATCCTCATTCCAGACTCCTTGGCGACAGTTCTTTTCAAGGGTCCAGCCGAAGGCGGGTGCCAGGGGACAGCCATAGTCCCCCCAGGGAAGACAGAGCAGCCCAGTTTCAGTAGGGACCATGGGGATCGCCAGCGGGAGAAACATGGTGACTCCAACGCCATCTGTCCCGGCAGCGAGCATGGCAAGCGTGCCAAGTCCCCGCTGGGTCTTGGGGACTCTGCTTTAGAGTCCCTTGGGGAGGAGGAGTGTGGCAGAACCAAAGTGCCCCGGGACGTAGTGCTATTGCTAAGGACAGCGCCAGCTCGAAGCGCTGGCTTGCAGTTTCATGAAGGACAGCCGTGAAGCAGTGCCATCTAGCGGCACTGGAGAGTATTTCCTCGGTTTCTTGACTTGATCCTCTCCTCCGCTCTGCCAGGTGAGCCGCATTCCATCCATTTGTCAGACCAGGAAACTCAGATTCTGAGAGGTTCACGCCTTCGCGTTCACACCCACCGTGGCTAGCGCGAAGCTTCCGCCTGGAGGCGCGCTCCTGAATTTGGCCACTTGGTGTCGCCCTCTCCAAACTGTCAGAAGAGCGCCGCGCCCAGAGCTGACATTGGGGCCCAGCTGAGCTCGATCCTCAGGACGCCCAGGGCCCGCCCCCGCGTCATTACTAGCAGTGCTGAACTCCTGCCTCCGCCTGATTAAAACAATGCCGGACATGGTGGCTCACGCCTGTAATCCCAGCACTCGGGAGGCAGAGACAGGAGGATTGCTGAGTTCGAAGCTTGCCTGGGCACCATAGTGAGCTCAGGGCCAACCTGAACTACAAAGCGAGACCCTGTCTCAAAAAAAAAAAACAAAACTGAGCCCGTATTCGCAGACACCCAGAACCCCGTGCTGGACATTTCACACGCCTTCTAGCAGTTTGGTCTCCTCCTAACACAGAGAGGGAAACTGAGGCCAAAGGGCGACTGGGTGGCACCCACACGGGAGGAGGGAGAGGCTTGGAGTTCTGGTGCCCAGCTAGTACAGGGCGGAAGAGATGTGTTCATTCTCCACTTCTCATAGAACAGGTTTCTGTTCTCGGCAGTAGAAGTAATCCGCCCACTTAGAACACGTGCGTGTTTTTGTCTATTTATTTGTGATGTGGAAGTGTGTTCTTCTATTATACTACATTTTAAAAAATTGTCTAAATACACCTCGATAGTTTTAAAATTAGAAAAACTTATTTAAGAGATGAAAATGAGCCTGCCACATGGAGCCTAACCTTCCATCTATCAATGAATTAAAAACTTTGAAGAAAATTAACAAAGAAACCATCACATGAAAAGGATACAAAAGGTACCAGAAGATTTGTCACTGTGAAGATATTCTCCCTCCAACCCATAACACTCCTTCCCCAACACCAGGATTCCCAAGTGTGCTCCCCACAGGCCAGGCCGGTTGTCACTTCACAGGGATCACTGGTGAACACTCACAGGTGGACAGCAGGCCTGTATGTGATCCCCGCACTCATTTAAACCACAGTGCATGCGTACCTCTGTCCGTCTGCACTGTTTTCCTAGCACTGTACCTCGGTCACCCCTCCAGATCGGCACTGGGAGTCCAGTCTTCACATAGCCCATTGTCGGAATGGAATGATTTATTTCGCTGGTTCCAGTCTTTAGCATAAACAGTGTCTTGGTTGGCATCTTTTGCTCAGAAATCACCCATGTATGTGGGTCTGTTTCTTCAGAATACATTCTCAGTGGCTGAAATGCCCAGTCATGGAGCAGGTGCATTTTAATCCTGGGCTACCGATGGTCTAAGTGTTCTCCGAGGTTAAACCTACCAAGTGACATTCAGATCATCAACCTACACAGCAATGTTTTCTCCTGATTCCAGCCCAGGCCACACAGGATCAGGCTTCTTATTTGGCCTTGTTCATGGAGGCAGAAGGCCCACTCCAGGCTCCCATCTGCATGTTCTTTCTTTTAGTATTAGACTGGGAATTTAGAATATACATAAGTGCCATTAGCATTTCTTTTCTGGTGGCCTAGTGCTTATGTCTGTTATGGTTGAAATACAATGTATCCCTCAAAGTCTCATGCATCAAAGGCTGGATCACCAAGGAAATATTCCAAAGTGGCCTTGAGAAGCCGTTGGGTCCTGAGGACTCTGACCCCAGCCCTGGATAGATCCATGAATGAATTTGCAGTAAATGGGCTATAAGAGGGGCGCCTGGATGAGGGCTGTGACCTGGCTGTGACCTTCTTCTCGGACTCTCTCCCTCCACTGCTTCCTGGCTGCTGCCATGAGTTCAGCAGCTTTCCTCCACTAGGCCCCTTTGCCAAGCTGTTCCTTCCACCTTGCCTCAGGCCTAGAGGCAAGGAACTGGCCGGCCATGGACTGACACCTTTGAAAACAGGAGCCAAAGTCAATCAATATTTCCTCTTTTCAGTTGTTATTCTCAGGTATTTTTGTCACAGTGATCGAAACCCAAACAATGCAATATCCTTTGCCTGTTTTTCTACTACGTAATTTCCTTTCTTAAAAAAAACCTGCAAGTCTTTATATACTGAAAAAAATGAGCTCTTTGTTTCTCTTGCCATAGATGTATGTATTTTAAAAATTTATCAAGCAAATGATGAGATTGAATCACTTATACTCAAAGGGAAGTAGCTTCAGGACATACTCGTAAGGGAAATAAATAGGTCACAGATGTGTGAATACTGTATATTTTCTCTGATATGAGAAACTGAAGTTATAAATGAGTTCTAGAATGCATGATTGATGTTGTGAAATAGTAAGTATTCAAAGGGTAATGGGGTTAGGGGTAAATAATGAAGAAAGAAAAAAATTGATGGCTAAAAAAAGGAAACAATGCTTGTGTATATAGGGGTGGGGGAGGTCAGGTAGGGAGGGGAGGGGAAAAATGAGAATTAAGTTGTGTCATATACTGGTACAAATTCTCAATGTGGAGTGTAATTGTGATGTGTATATATAATGTACTAATAAAATGTACCAATAAAAATATATCAAGCAAAAATGGGATCTTTTGTATACTGTGTTTCTAGGACTTGCGGTCATTTCACAACATATTGTGGGTCCCTTTCCCTGTCTGTATGTTTGCTTATGCAACAAGACTGTGTGTTGTTATTTATTTAAAAAATCACTGTGGGATCCAGGCCCAGTGGCACATGTCTGTCATCCCAGGACCCTGGAAGGCTGAGACAGGAGGATCACAAGTTCAAGCCCAGCCTGGAGAATTTAGCTACTTGACAAGACCTTGTCTCAAATTTTTAAAAAAGAGGCTGGAAATACAGCTCAGTGCAAAGGCCTTGGGTCGAGCTCCATGTACTGGGCAGAGATAATCACTCTGGGTACTTCAGGGTTTCCCAGTCACAGGTGTGTGTGGCTCGGCACAGTCACAACACTAACGTGCGTCAGAACAGAGGGTAACAGGCATCTGATACCTGCCGTGTACCTGTGGGTCCTCCTAAACCTCTCAGCAATGCCGTGCTGTACCTAACATATCGCTATTTTATCGACGACAAAACCAAAGCCCAGAGGAGCCATCAGTTCTAGCCGGTCTCTCAGCTGGCCTGGAAAAGAGCTGGGATCAAATCAACATCGATCTGTCTTCTCCACTTTTGCAGCTGCCTCCTGTGACTCTAAATTGTCACACTACCCACCAGCCTGGTAACGGGCAGTGCTAGGAAAAGTCTCTTTCTCTCCTTCCCAGGCTGGCAAGTGTGGTGTAATTCAGGGACCCGCCACAGGGAGGCGCTGGGGACACAGTCCTTGCCTGGCAAGCCAGCCGGGACCTGTGGGTCCAGGTACCGGGTTTGGGACGATCTTCGGGTCTGTGATCCCAGCCTGGCCTTTTTCAGCCACCCTCTGCTCCGGGCCCGTCTGTACTCTGTAACCTGTTCATCGTGCTTCTGGCCTCTGCCCACCGGAAGCGCGAGGAGCCGCGTTGCTGGGCTGCAGTGCCCAGCGGGGAGGTGCCTGCGGCACGCCTCCCTCTGGGTCGCCTCTGGGAGATGCCGGCAACCGGCCCTGCCAGTCCCTGTACATCGTTTCTCCATATGAGTGCTCGCTTAATTTCTCTAGAAAGGCAGAAATATAGATTTTTTACATGATATTTTAAAAATTTTAAAATAATGAGGATTAATTAAAAAACTTTTAAAAACCCCTTGAAGACAAAACAAAATACATCTGGGGGTCTGATTTGGCTTCTGAGTTGCCAGACCACCGTTCTCCTGGAGGTCACATTCACCGTCTGTAAACAGACTCTCACCCTCTGAGTTTCACCCTCACTTATGCAGTCAGTTGTTTTCCGTGTTTGGTCACACGCTCCCGCTACGCATGGGCTCCGAGCACTCCCCCCCTCCGCCCACCCCCCGCACTCACACGCCTGTCAGCTCGTGCCCTCGGCTGTCCTCGCTGGTCCTCACCGTGGGCTGAACCCCAGGCCGGGGGCCCTGAGGACACAGCGACGGTTATAACCTAATTCCTGTCTTCGGAAACTCACTGTCTCATTTAGTGGAAATGGGAAACCTGCTGGTGTCACGCTCGGACCCTGCACGCACCGGCGAGGGAGCTCCGGGCGGATGGGAAACCTTCGGGCGGCCTGTTCCTCCTCTGCGCAGAGGGGCCGCTGAGGCCATCTGCTGGTGCTGCAGCAACACGCCTGAGACGCGGGTAGCTTACAAGGCATGGAAGCTCGCTGTGGACCAGGGCTCTGAAGCTGGGAATTCCAGCCGGGAGATCATCCGACTGGCTCCGGCGAGGGCCGCGGCTACGCCATTACACGGCTTCACCCCATGTCCGGTCGCCTCTCGGCGCCGCCACGCTGGCAGCGGGGCTTACCGTGGGCCTCGGGGGAGCGAGCCCCATCGAAGCCACCAGCAGTAACTGCGTGAGGCGCCAGGCGAGCGGGGTCACGTAGGCGACTCTGGGAGCACAGGGGCGACGCCCATCGTGGCGCGGGGAGCCCGGGGCTGTGGCATAGGGCGTGGGTGCCTGGGTCTCCCTGCTCTTGCCTCGCTCCTGACCACCCCTCCCTGCCCACCACGGTCCCCGTCCGTGGGGAATGGCCCAGGACAGGAAGGGCTGCGGGCTCCCTCTCCCCCGACCTGCTGTTTTCCCCATTTAAATGGAAACCATGCTTATTAAAGACAATTAGGAAAAAACAACACATCAAACAAGAAAGAAGGAAATTATTTTTTGTCCCATCCTTTTAATGTAACCACACTGAACATTCTCTGTTTCTTCCTTTCTCCCAAGCCAGGCTAGTCGTGTGTGTGTGTGTGTGTGTGTGTGTATGCGCGTGCGAGTGCAGAGCTGTAAATCATATTGGCCAACGAATCACTGTGGTGTTTTTAAAAACTTTTCCATTATACCACATTCACTGCCTCCTGCTCCTCTGTGACGCCAAGCGCAGGGCTGAGCTTGTGTCGCAGGTCACGCTCCGGTGAGCGCCTCCCGTGGTCAGAGAGAGACGCGGGTGTCGGACGCACCCGCCGCGCCCTCCCGATCTGCTCTAGGCCCTGGTATCGCGCTGCTTCCCCTCACGCCCACCGCACGGGTGTGGGTGCTGCGCTGCTCCCGTTTTCCAGATGAGGAGGATGAGGCCCAAGGTCGCACGGCTAAGGCAGAGCCGGGCTGGGACGGGGACGTAGAAGACGGTGACAGTGTGAAAGGGGCCCTGGGTCCACCTGGCCCAGCAGTGAAGGCTTTCCGCAGGAGGCGACATCCCGGCTTCTCCCGGGGCTGCTGGATACGAGGGAGGCAGCAGAGCCGCCGCGGCTGAGGACCTGAGGCGGGAGAAGCAGAGAGGCCTCACTGCACGGCACGGCGGGCCCTGGCAGAGGAGAGCTCCGGTCCAGGTCACGAGAACGGGGAGCCCGGGGAGCCCCAGAGGGTTTTCTGCCAGATGCCACCTGACTGGGAGGCCTCTTAGTGGGGCAGCGCCTTGCTCTGGCCCACTTGTTAACTGACTAACTGTTTTCCAATAAAGAAAGTTTCAGAGTGAGCATCGGTTGTATGACTCCCTGCTTTGGCCTGGAGCCAAGATCCCCGCCGGGCAGGGCAGGTATGGCCGCTCCCCGCAGCCAGCGTGGCCAGTCCAGGCCATGGACGCAGCCCCGATACCGAGGGACACGCGGCCCATCTGCTAACTTGCCCGCCGGTTTTGTTTGGTGGGCAGAGACCCTGGTAAATGCTCAAGCCCCCTGGCGAGTCCGTGAAGGTTGAGAGGAATCGGAGGGCGGCCTGGGCGGCCCTCGCCACCTCCCCGCCTGAGCTGGCCCGGACCCACTGCCTCTCCCTCCTCATGCCCTGTGCTGAGTGGCAGCGCTCCCGTCCCTGCTGCTGGGGACAGGGAGGGCTGCGTCTGTGGGCCACCCCCTCCGCTGGAACCAAACCGCTTCCTGCGCCCCTCGGCCAAGCCCGCACCTTATCAGCTCAAACACTTCAGAGTTCAGGACATGAAGCCAAAGTCAACCTGAGGAACAGTCTGGAAAGGTCCAATCACAAACACCAGTGCGGCGGGCGGGGTGGAGGCTGGCGGAGTCGGGACTGTCGGTGCAGCCCTGTGTGCGGTGGCAAAAGCCTGGAGCCACCCGGGTGCCCATCAGTAAGGGGCAAGTAGACAGCAAAGTCTTCCGCAGACTCCACAAGGAAGGAAGCACCTGCTCCGCCAGGGGTGCCAAAGCGGGAAAGCAAGGATGTGGGGCCACACGTGCCACCAGGCCCCTTCATGTAAACAGGACAGATGAGAATGTCTATCCGGGAGCCTGTTTATATACGGAAAACTTCTGGAAGCGTTAGCCGCGGGCAGGAGCTGGAGGGAGGCAGACTTGTCGTTAGGTAGCCTTTGTGCCTTTTGAACTGCATGACACCATGTTAGTGTAATCTTTCTTATAGAAATAAATGGACAAGCACGGGAATGAGTTTGTTCCAGGCGAAGCCAAGGCAGTGCTTTCCAAAGGCACGGCGACTCCCTGCACACGCGGGGTTTCTGGAGACCCAGCTGCAGGGGCCCCGGCCTCTCTGCCTCTCGGTGTCACCCGCGCTCCAGCAGCGCTTCCCAGGCCAGACAAGGACAGCCACATGCAGAGGTGGGCAGGGGTGAGCCTGCGGTTGTCCCGGCTCGGTAAGGTGTTCACGTGAGGAGACTGAGGCTCAGACCGATTAAGTAACTTGTCCTAGGTCACACATTTAATAGTGGCTGAACTGGGTTTCTGACGTCAGCGTGTTTATCCTTTACCATCCATGTATGTCGTACAGTGCAGAAACAACAGACATGTTTCCCACACAGCCTGCACACTGAGAACAATGCTGGGTTTTGTTTTTATTTTTATTTATTTCTTATTTTGCAGTACCAGGGATTGAACTCGGGCCCTTGTGCCTCCAAGGTTGGCGCGGTATCACTCGAACTAAATCCCCAGCCCTGGGTTTTGTTTTTAAATTGCACAGAAACGTGCATATGCCCTACAGAAAGAGCACAGAGTGTGTTCCTTAAGTGAACCCCCACCGTGACCTGCACCCAGAGGGGCAGGGGGAGCTCCAGGAGACCCCGTGTGTTCCCTCGCAGTGGACCCCCGGGCTGGGTCACTGTTCTGGGGTCTCACCCCTAGATTATGTAGTCAAGAATGATCCTAGAAAATATGTTAAATTTTCTCTCAACCATAGTGCATCCAGAGCCCTTAATAAACTCAAAGAACCACTGGATAGAGGGTTCTCTTGTATTTGGGGACATATTGACTGATAAGTAAGATCTGCCAGGTGCGGTGTGTAGAGTTTAGGTGTGGCCAGTTGTGGTAGCGCATGCCTGTAATCCTAGCACTTGAGAGGCTGAGACAGGAGGATCTCCATGAGTTCAAGGCCACCCTGGGAACCATTGAATTCAAAGACCCTGTCTCGACAAAACAAAACAAAACAAAACAAAACAAAACAAAGATACCAGAAGAGTCCAGGCATGTGGAGTCCAGCCAAGTGTGGCTTTGGACAGCCGGTAAAACAGCTCTGCAAGATCATACACTTTCACCATTATGATGTGATCTTTTTTCTCACTACCATTGATGAAACCCAGCCCTGGCATCCCTGCCCCTTCCTTAGTTTTTATTTTGAGTGTAAGGTTTATCTCCAGGTGTACCCCGGAGCCTCAAGCGCCTGTAAGTCCAGCTTTGGGGAAAGTAGAGGACCACGTTGGCTTTAGCTGACTTGTGTTAGGAGGCAGCCAGTGAGAAGCGGCCACTGGGGTGTGTCCTGAGGGCCTGTCTCCTCCCTTGCCTTTCTCTGCTTCCTGGCTGCCCGCGCGGACCTGAGCCACTCTCCTCTGCCAGGCCCTTCTAAGGTGCCTTCCTGCTTTGAATGGAAAACATGAGCCAAAGTAAACCTCTCCGCCTTTAAGTGTGTTTGGTGTTTTCTTTCAGCCGTGAGGAAAGTGACTAAGACAAACATGGGCTTGCTGACTTGCCCGGGCTGGACTTGAACCTGGGATCCTCTTACTGCGTTTCCATATTATGTGATCTTTAGCGGTGTTTTTCGTGACTTGATTGCACAGCACTGCGGCATGGGCTCCGAGGCCGATGACACAATGGTGTCTGGGAGCAGCAGGCAGCCCACCACACGGTCAGCCAGCCACAGCAGAGATTTTTTTTTTTTTTTTTTTTTTTGCTTTTGAGACAGGGTCTCGCTTTGTAGTTCAGGCTGGCCCTGAGCTCACTATGGAGCCCAGGCAAGCCGCCACGAACTCAGCAATCCTCCTGCCTCTGCCTCCTGAGTGCTGGGATGACAGGCGTGAGCCACCACGCCCGGCACTGTGCTATGTGGTATTGATTGCTGGTGGGCATGAGTCTCCATGCCCAGCATTCTATGTGGTTACCGGGGATCAAACTCAGAACCTTGTGCTTGTGAGACAGGCACCAGAACCACTGAGCTAATCCTCCGGCTCACACAGCGGAGATTTTATAAGTGCTTGTGTGGTTTAGTGAGTAAAATGCAGTGGCTGCTGATTGTAGTAGTTCAGACCCCCTGCCCGTATCCCTGTGGATAAATAGAGGTGGAATTATTATTACACTTGACCTGTGCTATATTATAAAATAATTTAATAAACTAAAATACAAAAATAAAGGCAGTTTAGGCCTAGAGATTTAGCTCAATGGTTCGATCCCCAGTAACCACATACAACAGTACTGGGTGTGGTGGCTCATGCCTATAATCCCAGCATTTGGGAGGCAGAGGCAGGAGGATTGCTGAGTTCGAGGCTTCCCTGGGCTCCATAGTGAGCTCAGGGCCGGCCTGAACTACAAAGCGAGACTCTGTCTCAAAAAAAATTTTTTTTAAATAATTAAATCTTTTTTTTTTTTTTTTTTTGCTTTTTGGAGACAGGGTCTTGCTTTGTAGTTCAGGCTGGCCCTGAGCTCACTGTGGTGCCCAGGCAAGCCGCCACGAACTCAGCAATCCTCCCGTCTCTGCCTCCCGAGTGCTGGGATGACAGGCGTGAGCCACCACGCCCAG
>PVIC010005137.1:0-59134 GCA_004025085.1 Thryonomys swinderianus
GGCCAGCTGAGTTCGAATTCCTGGACAGAATCAAAACTGCTGGTAGAGAGGGCAGTTGAGAAACGAAGGGTCACAATGTCTTCGTATTTTACTGTACTATGTCTTCTATTATTTCTTCCACTTGTTTTTATTAGTTTGTACAGAAAGTCATAAAAAGTATTTCCAACTTGTGGGCCTCAGTGCAAAAGTGACATAAAGGAAAAATGGTGAGAAATCTCTTAGATATTTTTCTGTTGCTCTGGAACATTATGCAAATGAAAAAAATGAACGAAAAATAAGAAAAAAGAAAAAAAATCCTCAAATGGTGTTGTTGACAGTTAACCCATTCTGTCAACTTGAATAAGAAACAGCCCACAGAATGGGTACGGCATAGCTGTGGATGTGCAAGAGACACCCAGGGGAAGGCTGCGGACAGGATGGTGTCAAAGGGACAGGAAAAAGGAAGAGAGCGCTGCTGCTTCTGTTCCATCAGAGGCGCCGCAGGGCTGGCTTTCCCCGGGGAGGTCATCCTGTAGCTTCAGCACAGACCGTGAAGCAGGATACGGACTCTGCTCAGATCTACTCTGAGCCCCAGACCTCGGCCTGGACCCTTGGGATATCCAGTGCACAGAGATCCACTTCCGAACGCACGGGCGACCATTGAAGCCTCTCTTGTAAATCTGTATATATTTGTGCATCTCGTTTTCTATCTGTTTCTCTAGTCAGCACTGACTGATCCTTTTTTGTGCTCTTTCACTTCAGTTTTCAATGGAAACTATTGCTGGTGCCCAGCTTCATCATGCAGTAATTTAGAAACAGGTTTTTATGATGCATCCAGTTGATACAGCAAGATCTCTCTAGTTAATATCAAGAGATCAGCACATTTGGGGACAGCAAGCTTATCGAGGAGAAGGGGACCTTTCTGAAAACCACCCTCCCTGATTATTATCTGCCGAGGACCAGATGTGAAACCTTTAGCTCTGGTCTTCCTGCTTCTAATAAACTTTCTAATTTAGTTTCAATTTATAGCAGGAATTTTCATATCTTCCTTCAAAGAGAAATTTTGCAGACACTAGTTTATCTAATAGAACTGTGAGGCAATTTCAAGTTCCCATCACCTCTGCAGAAGGGAAAGAGTGGTACCAACAATTTGCTGAACCAACCCCCGGAGGTAACGCCCCGGGGAAAGAGGGGTTCACTCCATCAGGAGCCAAAATTGCCTGACCTTTCTTTTGGACTATTTCATCTGCATTGACTATTTAGCTGTCTGCAAACATATTAAAGCACAGCATTATGTGGAATTGTGACTATTCAAAATGATGAATTTTGTGCTCTCATGTACAAGTGAATATAGCGTTTCAACTTTTTTTCATTATTGAGTTTATTGGTACATTCTAGATGTCCATATGGTCACATTCAACATTACACCTTTGTAGCTGCACATGGTATATCTTGATTTTCATTGTTTCCCATTCCTGTGCCCTTCCCTCCACTCCCTACATGCATAAGCACTGTTTCCATTTTTAAATGTTTGCCTTCATTTTTTCTTTCCCTTTTTACTTTCTCCTACACCCCTTTCATTTTTTCCCCGTGAACATTTCCTTCCTATTTTGCAACACCTATCATGCATTCTGGACCTCGTTTACACTATTACTTTCAACCTTTGAAATATTATTTCCCACATCAGTGACTAAATGTAACAGTAAATACAACTTAGCAACACCAAACTTCATCACTTCCATAAATTCATTTTTCTTTTCTTTTCTATCAGTATAAATTAATTATACAGAATAATGTGTTTCATATTAACTTGTTTTAGTAAATAGTCTCATATTAATCTTTTTAATGTCATTCATCGCAAGAACATATTTTGGCGGGAAAGTTTCTGCCTGGAGAATCTTTGCGGAGAGCGAGCTGGCAGGAAGCAGATCAAAGATAGCTTATCATTTGAGAGCAGATCATTAATTATGGGGCAGTTCACCTACCAGTTCTGTTTTTTTTTTTCACCTACCAGTTCTAATCGACCTAACATAGATCCTGTCCTATTTTAAAGAGGAATACAATTTGATCCTAAATAATAAGGATTATGAAAAATAGACTTTTGGGTTTATAAGAACCACGGAAAGTCGTTCAGTATTGAAAACAGCACTTTTTCCTTGGACAGAGACTGGTATATTGGCAAACGCATTCAGATTGAGTTAAATGCAATGCGTGATAGACCAGTGACTGGGTTTTTGTATTCCTGCTTCCAAGCAAGTCTTTACCTTGGGCACCTTAGAACAGAAGTTGTTAACATATTCTGAAAGTAAATAGTAGTCCGCTCTTCTCTGGCTCTCTGAAGGTTAGAAGAATGGAAGTAAGAGTAGAGAACGTTGCTGTGTGTTCACACGAACAGCAGAGGCAAGAGAAACGGCGTCGTCCCCCCTTGTTGCAGGACTGACGCTTTGGCACGGACAGCCGTTCTCCCAACCAGGCCGCCTTTTTCTTTGCTGCCCCCTGAAACAGAAGCAAGGAGAAAATGTCGGCGAGGGTTATATTTTAAGAGCCACACTATGCTTTTAAAAATTGATTTTCAGTTGTTCAAATCTTCTCTTTAACGCGTAGAGTAACATTTACCATCTGATATGATTTTAGCTATGTTGCATTTTCTAGTAACTAGTACCTAGCAATCTCCGAATTCAATCATTTGAAGTTACACAGTAATACACACAGCTATGGCAAAGGTCTTGGACGAAACAGTGTAGAGTTCGTTAATTTTCCAGGTTGCAGTTATGACTCTAACAAAATACTGTGTGTCTTGGCATTTGAACGCCCTTCTCTACTTCCGGTACATCATATTGTAGTTCTCTGTGCAAATAAGGAATTTGTAATAAAACTTTTATTTAATTCTCAATTCTCATGAGGTCCAGAGTGTTTGACTTCAAACCTAAAAGAAAATCAAAATATTGAAGAGCTATTGCCTAAAAAAGAATTGAAAACGTTTAGCTACTTACTTGATTTAGTTTCCTTTTTAGCTGTTTTCCCCACATACATTCATCTATGTCTTTCTCAATATTTATTTGTAAAAAAGTAAACAATATTTGCTCTCCTAATAGAACACAAATCTAACACACACAGACACACACACTCACACACCTTTGAAAGTATCAAACTGAATGCTTCTCTCTGTATTTTTAAATCTTTTCCGATTAAGGATTTTAAAAGAAATATTTCATTTCTATATTCTCCAGAGATCCAGACCAAAATCTATAGAAAAAAAATCGACTCGTAACTGAGATTCAAAGCATAAGGTATCTTTAGGATTTTTCATTTTCCGTTCGTGCAAATATTAGATGCGTATGAGTTAAAAACTGTAGTTGGACCAGTGTGGGCCAGGGTGACTGAGGAGCGACCCATCGGAGTCCTAAGCTGACCTTCCCTCTTCCCGAGAACGGCCTGTTCCTGAAGAGCTGTCCGTTCAGGACCTCTTAGCAGAAGGTCCCAAAGAAATTCATCTTTGCTAAACAATGTATTTTACTATTGGTACATTGTTTCGGTTTCATTTTTTTTTTTTTTTTTTTGTTTCCCTTACTCTTTCCTGGGAGTAATTCTTCAGTGGAAGTTAAAAGCTTCAACACTGGCTCCCCGGTGAACCTAAATTAAAAGTGGTATCAGGGACAATAACCCTTTGATGACAAAACTTATAGGTCAATGGGCAATCAAGATTCATTTGCTGTTGGCACCTAGAGATGACATTTCATGCCCACAGTGGCATCACGATTACTAAGGACTTAGTGTACAATTAAATAGGATAAGGTTCAGCAGGAGGCAAGGAGCTGGGTTTTACAAGGACACTTGATCTTTAAATATGAGGTAAAAATAATTATATGGATCGAATAGTGTCCAGCCCGTTATTTAGAACACCAGAATTTTTAATAGAAAAAAAATGCTAGTCTCACAGATGTTTAGTGAAGCCTCAAATTTTCTATTCCAATTAAAAGACAGCGTTGACAGTCCAGTTGCAACAGAGGGGTCTGCTATGAATGCACAGCCCAGCAGCTCTCTGATCTTAAAGGTCCAGAGCAGAGAAAAGACTGTAAACCGGTTGTGAAGCCATGTGATGGGCTGAACTTCCTTAATTCCCAGATGTGCATGAATCTTGTGGCCTGGATGCAGCTGCCTCCTCTCTTTCGCTTCCTTGGGGAGAGAGACTTTTCCCTGGGGAGAGAGACTCCCGTGAGTCACCTCGCGAGGGGCCAATACCTTGAGAAATGGTGCTTGTTCTCTACAGAATTTGCCACGCCCAGTCTCCCTGTGTCCTTCTGCTGCAGGATGTTCGCATCGGGATATTAAGGGTTGGTAGATGCGGGGTGGAGAGACGTGAAGGAATGGCGGAGAGCATGGTTCGTAGGACAGCACTGAATAGGGAGATGGAAGATGGAGAGTTTATTGATCCTAGAACATCAGCCACTGATTTAACATTCAAGGATCTAACCAGTAGTAGTATGTTGGGGTGTCCCTTTAAATTGAAGGTATAATCATGCCCAGAAATATATTTTTGTTTAAAAAATGCAAGATGACTCACCAAACACTACCTGTTTAATGTCTCTTTTTCTTTCTTTCTTTCTTTCTTTCTTTCTTTCTTTCTTTCTTTCTTTCTTTCTTTCTTTCTTTCTTTCTTTTTCTTTCTCTTTCTTTCTTTCTTTCTTTCTTTCTTTCTTTCTTTCTTTCTTTCTTTCTTTCTTTCTTTCTTTTTCTTTCTCTTTCTTTCTTTCTTTCTCTTTCTTTCTTTCTTTCTTTCTTTCTTTCTTTCTTTCTTTCTTTCTTTCTTTCTTTCTTTCTTTCTTTCTTTCTTTCTTTCTTTCTTTCTTTCTTTCTTTCTTTCTTTCTTTCTTTCTTTCTTTCTTTCTTTCTTTCTTTCTTTCTTTCTTTCTTTCTTTCTTTTTTTTGTGGTACCTGGGATCGAACTGGGGCTCTTGTGCATCCAGTGTTGGTGCGGTACCACTTGAGCCAAATCCCCAGTCCTAAATTTTTTTTGTTTTTGCTTTTTAAAAATATTTGACTCTTTACTGGTACATTTTATATACACATCATGATCACACTCGACACTGAGAAATTGGACCAATGTATGACATGTTTTAATTTCCATTTTTTCCCATTCTCCTGCCCACCCCACAACTTCACACTTTCTCTATCTGTAAGCTTTGTTTCCTTTTTCTAACCATCACGTTTTTCCTTTCCCTTCATTACTCCCCCTAACCCCTTGTCCCTTTGAATAGTTTCTATTTCCAAGATCAATCCTATATTCAAAAACTCATTTACATCAATTTCTCATACCAGAGAAAAGATACAGTATTGACACGACTGTGACCTATTTATTTCACTTATGTGTATGTCCTCAAGGTATTTCCATTTGAGTATAAATGACTCAAATTTATCATCCTTTATGTCAGAGTAATATTCCAGCTTATAAAAAATATCACATCTTCTTCGATGGACATTTGGGTTGTTTCTAAGATTTAGCTATCACAAACTTAGTGGCTATAAACATGGGTGCACATATATCATGGTGGTATGATACTTTTAATTCTTTGTGTATATATCTAGCAGGGAAATAGCAGGGTCATATAATCATAATTTTTGGAGGAGTCTTGACACTGATCTCCACAGTGGTTGCACCAGTCTGTGTTTCCACCAACAGCAGAAAGGGTTCCTTTCTCTCTGCAACCTCGCCAGCATTTGTTGCTGGTTAATTTTGAGATAGCAGCCATTCTTTGTGGAATGAGATGGAATCTTAGTGTTGTTTTTATCTGCATCTCTTGAATGGCCAGCGATGTTGAACATTTCTTCATATGATTCTTAACTGCTTTTGCTCCTTCTTTTGAAAAGTATCTGTTCATTTCAGCTGCCCATTTTTTGAGTTGGGTTTTTACATTGGGGGGATGGTTTTTTTAAAACCCTTTATATATTCTAGATAGTAGCCCTTTGTCTGAAAATTAGATGCTAAGCTAATTTTTTCCCATATTGTTGGTTGTCTTTTTGCTCTGCTGGTGGTTTCTTTTGCTGTGGAGAAACTTAAATAGGATGGCAGTACCTCTTTTTTTTGTAATAGGAGGGCTTCTGAGCACCACCAGACTCAAATTCCTAGAATTTCTTTGATGTGACACATGGGAAACATTTTGATATCTTCCTTCCTCCCTCCCTTCCTTCTTTCTTTCCTTCCTTCCTTCCTCCCCCTCCCTCTTTCTCTGTCTCTGTCTCTCTTTCTTTTTATTTTTTCTTTTTGAAACAGGATCTCACTTTATAGTTCAGGCTGGCTCTGAGCTCATTATGTAGCCAAGGCAAGCCTCAAACTCAGCAATCCTCCTGCCTCTGCCTCCCAAGTGCTGGGATTACAGGTTTTAGCCACCATGCCCGGCATAGTGATGTGTGGTACTCATTGCTGGTGGGTGTGAGTCACCACACCTGGTATTGCTGTATGTGGTTATGGGGATTGAACTCTGGACCTTGTGCTTGCTAGGCAGGTGCTGGAACCACTGAGCTAAATCTTTGGCCCATTTTGGTATATTTCTACCACTCTGAAATAAAAGTGTTATGTATGGTATCTGGAGTATTCTTGTATTTTTTGCCTAATCTAACTTTCTCAATATCCTTAAAAGGATTAATAGGTTTGTTAATATTCTATAGATGTCAAGATGACCCTATCAATATGATTATATATAGTTTTTAAGTTTATTTGTACATTTTAGGTATACAGTATGGTCACATTCATCTTGGAGGATTTCTACCTGTATGTGATATCTATTGGGTCTTGTTTCTTCCCAGCCCCCCACTTCTCCCTATTTACAAAAGCTTTGTTTCCATTATTTCCTTCTTTTCTCATGTTTTTCCTTCCCTTACTTCATTTCTCTCTCCACCCCTCCCCACTTCTTCCATCCTTTTGGGCCTTTATTTCCTATTTTACATTATCTGTTATACATTTTGGCTCTCATTTATTCTTGGAGTTTCTCACATCAGAGAAACTGTTCAGTGTTTACACTTGAGTGTCTTATTTATTTCACTTAAGAACATGGTCTCAGTTAGCTATAAATGCTTCAGTGTATTATTGTTTATGGCTGAATAGTACTCCACTTTATTTTTAAAAACCTCTTAAGACATTGGCTCAGGAAAAGACTTTATAAACAAAGCCTCAGTAGCATGGCGACTAGCACAAAAGAAATCAACCACTGGGATCTCATCTTATTTAAAAGCTTCTGTACAGAAAGAGGAACCACCAACAGAATGAAGAGACAGCCTAGAATGTGGGAACAAAATTTTACCAGCTGTTTCTCAAATGAAGGACTACTGTCTGGAATATATAAAGAATTTTTAAAAATTAAGCCCCTCAAATTTAAATACCCAATTAAAAATGAATATCTGAAATGAATAGACATTTCTTCGGAAAAGAAATACAACCAGGAAATAAACATATGAAAAAATGTTCAACATCATTGGTCATTTGGGAGATGCAAATGAAAACAACTCTGAGATTCTATCTCATTCCAGAAAGAATGGCTGCTCTCAAGAAATCAACCATCAACAAATGCTGGTGGGATTATGAGGAGAAAGGAACCCTTCTCACTGTTGATGGGAATATAGACTGGTGCAACCACTGTGGAGATCAGCATGGACACTTCTTAAAGGACTAACATTAGAGGTCCCATTTGACCTGGCCATTCTTTTTCTGGGTACCTTCCAAGAAAGATTCAAAAGCTTCATACCCAAGATTCAAAAGCTTCATACCATGGTGGTATATGGGAACCCATGTTTATAGTGATATAATATATAATAGCTAAATTTGGGAACAGCCCAAATGCCCATTAACTGGAGACTAGATTAAAAAAAATGTTTCTTTTTTCAATACAACTATATTTCTGTAAAAAATATAGCAGCAGAAAAACAGTTCTGACACAATACATTCAAGGCGAACCCTGTACCTGTCCTATGAATGCAAACTGCTTTCCTCTTGTCTGGAATAAAGAAGAATGCATTTACCACAAGACCAATAGTCACGTGTGAAGACATAGAAGCTGTGCGTTTGCCCTAGTGACCCGTTTAGCTTCACATCTGTGACTAAGGTCATTTGGCACTTTGCATCTGTTGTTTAAGGTTCACAGAGTTGACTATATGGAAAAATGAAGAGAATATCTCCCCTCTATCCAGTAGGAGTGTGATCCTGTTCCCATCGGTAAACTTGGCTGACTATCCCTTCTACATATATCCCGAATCCATCTATTTCTATTTTCTGTCTTTTTACTACAAACAACTTTCATTTGTGACCCAAATTTCCACAGTAATCTGCTATCTTGTCATCCACACTTCTACTTTTATTCTGTCCATCTAGTCTCTACTCAGCAGTCAAAAATTCTTTTAAAAAATGGAAGTTATCTCGGTATTCCTCTACACAGATCACAGTGCTTCCCGTAACCCATAAAATGTATTTTGAATGCTTCCCTGACTTTACCGTGTGGCCTCTCGTTCCCTGCATCAGCTTCCCTGCACTTAGGACGCTGTCCTAGGACCCCTCCGACACACGAGCCTGCTGTGTGTTCTTTGATCACGCCAGACTTCTCTCAAGTTCTTTGCTTCCTCCTCGCGCCTGCACAACTATTAATCATGGGAATTATCGGCTTCAGTGTCTTCTCCTTAATGTAAGGTTTGACCACTCAATATAAAATAACCATTCTATTATCAGTCTTTAATAAATCTATATGGAGAAAGTATCAAAATGCTAATTAAGTCTTGACTAGAAAGGTATGCGTTAAGAGGTGTGACAGATGGATGTGAGGACAGTACTGTTTAATGCAATACTAATTTCTTAAAGGATCCAAATTCAAGTGTTTTCTCACAGAAAGGTTTCCTGTCTCCCAAGACCTTAAGAAGACAACCATAGTATTGTGCAAGATACTCAGACAATAAAAATGAGCTTAATGAAAAAACAAAGGTGCTGTATACAGATTTTATGGCTAGTGCGGAAAAGCTCGCCATTTTCAACATAAATTTCAGAATTAAGAAGTGAACGTTTGGTTCAAAAATTACTTGTAATTTTGTACTTATTTGTTAACTTCATTATGGAAAAAATTGCTCTCTAAATATTATATCAGTATGAAAGATAACTTGGTACAAAGCTGGTATGAGTATTATAAGCAAGTACATTTTAAATGGCCTTAAATATTGGTTGAATTACCTTATACCACTCAGACTGAGAATAGCCACATGGTCTAACTTCATCACAATGCAGCACAACTGTAACAGTGGTCAATTATTTATGAATCAGTGGAAACATCTGGAAGTTTAACCTCTTTTTTATTAAAAGGACTTGGAGCATTTGCTGTGCTTCAGTATTAGTGTCACTTCAGTTATTACATGCTCTGCCAATGTTTTATATAACCGGACTGATTCCTTCTGACTCGTGAGGTCAGGTGGCTGTGAAGGGATTGAGTTTTCCAGGATTTGCTTCCGGAGTTTATCTCTTTATTGATATGTTGTTCTGTTACTCAATGCTTACAAGTGATGCACAACATGATATCAAGCACTGGATAGTATTTATGGAAAGATCAAAGAGAAACTCACTATTCTGGCTCATATTACTGCTCCTTAAAACTCATAGCACTTCCCTTTTATATGCATGCATATAAAAACTGTACATATTGTAATTAATTTTTCCTCATTTGTATCTAAAACGTGGAATCACCTAATCCATAGATAGAATATCTTCCAGCAAGCTCATAAATACTTCTTTTTTATTTAAAGTTTATTTCCAACGTATTTTGCATAATAAGGAAAGATGAGGAAAGTGCATGTTTAAGTACCAGACAGCGTGTGTCCCAAAGTAGGCACGAAGGGGCACAAGTGCACGTGGCACACGGGGAAATGGGCAAGCCTGAGTCACTGAGTGGACGTGTGCCCTGGGTGGATGATCTCAAATTCCTGGCGATCAAACTACTTGTGTTCACTTTGCTGTTCTTCTGGCAACAGACTTCCATCTTCATTCATTTTGCCCCGGCTCACTTTCAGTCATGGAATATTTACTGCGCATTTTCCGCGTGTCAGACGTGATACTGGACACGGTCGAGGGCTGTGATGAGTCAGAGAGGGCCTTGTTCGCATCCTGCGGCTTTCCATCTTCTCACATGGTCTGCGTGCCCAGCAGCGCGTGCCAGGGAGATGTGTTCAAACGCAGCTTACGTAAGAGATGAAAGCTCGGGTAGGTTAAATAATATACTGCATATTAAGTAACAATTAAGTGACAGGTGAGAGTAGTTGTTGTGAAATGAAAAACACAATAAACTCAGAAGAAAATGTCAGTTAAGTATTAATCTTACTTCACAAGGCATATGTATATATATATATATATATGTATATACATAGATGTACCCACGTGTATGGGAATTCAAATATACATATTTAAGCATAGACATTTAAATACATATTTATTTAAACTACAGTGGCTCAGTGGCAGTATTGAAAGTCCTGAGGTGAAAATAAGTGGCCAAGACGTGAGTCTTTCGAAGGAGCCGCTCCAGGAACTCACAGGAAAATGGACACTCTTCATTTCAATGGAAAAACAAAGGCTCGAGAGACAGAAACTCCCTAGAGGCCGGCGTGGGCCCGCGGGCTCCGGAGAGGCCCGGACCGTGCGCAGAGGGCGGGCTGCAGGCCCAGCCTCCCGGCCTGCGCCCTCCCGACCGAGGCGCGCCGCTCCGGGCCGTGCTGGAGCCTCCTCCCCCGGCGCCCTCACGGCTGCCCACCGGACGGCCGCTCTGACCCCTCCGGCATCTAATGCAGAGGATGTGAGGGGTGCTGGCCTGAGCCCCCCAACGAACCCAACGCCCTACTGCCGCCGAGACGGCTTGAATGCCAGGCGCTGAGCCCGAGGGCACAGCAGGGGACAGGAGACGGACGAGAGGCTGATCAGGGACGGCGCGTTCGAGCCCAGGACGAGGGATCGTGACGTCTGGGGAGAGGCGGGGATCCACCTTCAGGGAGGAGCTGGTGGCCCTCCGGGGACCGGCGCCGGAGCAGGGCTGACCGCCGTCGTGACGAAGCCCCGTCCAGGGGCTCCGCGGAAGGAGCGCGACAGCTTCGCACCGGCGCACACGCTGAGGAGAACGCGAGCTTCGTGTAGGGCTTAAATCACCTGGGAAGACGGCTGGGATAGCTCTCAAACACGAACCACACTTCTGTTTGTAGAAGTCGTGTTTGCCCAGCGTACCCTGTTACGGAGAACTAAGGTAACAACAGGCCCAAGGAGTCACTTGCTGCTCGGAATTCTGGGCGTGGGACCGTCTCGTTCAGTTTCATTTCCCTGCAGGGGAAACAAACAAAAGAAGACTCCGACATCCCTGGGATTTGTGCCTGGGGGGACATGTATGTATCAGCAGAAATGTCTCTAAAGCAACTCCATTGTCTTTCACGATAAAATCAATACTCTGTTAGAAGGAGAGAAAGGAAGCGATAGCACGAGGCAGATGTTCCTCGCAGGCAGCACGGGGCGCGCAGAGACCCGCCCAGGGTGCGCGGTGCCGGGGACACCCCAGGGAAGCCAGGCGCTGGGAGGCAGAGCCTGCGGCCTCCACCGGGTCCCACTCGACAGCACTCGGGCGTTTTTCTCCTTTAAACCCTCTGCGTCTGTAACAGCCGCGGCTTGAGGCGCGTTGCTCATTTGCTGGCGCTCCGGCAACTCCACAGTCCCCGCTCTCGCCCGGCCCTGAGAACGTGCCTTCTCGCCCCTCAGGGCTAGACTCTGAAGCCGGGACGGAGCACCAGCGCTCCTGGCTCAGCCCCCGTGGCTTCTTTCCTTCCTGGCAACACTGAGCGCCTTACAGGACTGAGGCACTGCCGTCTCCCTCCGCGCTCTCGCTTTTCCGCGCTCGGCGCCGGGCGATGGACGGGCAGGCAGGGCAGCGGCGAAGTGAAGAACAAGAACAGCTTGTTCAGATACAGAGGAAGGAAAGCAATGATGGCGCTTTCATTCTTTGAGTCATGCGAGGGGGTGAAGTTAACCACAGATGGAAACGGGTAGTGAAGTTTGGAATTCCTCTTGTGAAAATACGGCGTGGAATCCACTAGAGGTGTCACGAGAGTGCAGAGGCCCGGGGCTGATGGAGAGCATCCCGTACTACAGTGACTTGCCGGGGTTTTATCCCTCAAGTCACGACCAAGTGCTCTTTGGAGGAGGTCCGTGTACGAGGATGGGAAATTGTCCATCTTTATTTTCAGTCTCCTGAACCGAAATTTACATTTCCTCCAAAATGGTGAACACAGGCCGCAGACCACATTAGTGTTAGTACTTGTGACATTTTCTCCACCTGAAATATTAGATAATTTTGTATAATAATAGGGGCAGAATCTCAAGATGTCAGCTATCGTTCTCCAGCAGCACTGGTTCTTAATAGATTGATGCAGAAGCATGTGCATTATCTTTTTAAATTTAAAATAGGTGTAGAAGGAATCTGTGGTGCCCATAGTCTTCACCATAGATATTGAAAAGACTCATAAAGGATTCATTGCTAACAATTCCATAAGTCACGGAGAGGTTCAACTTGTACGGTAAGGAGAGTCTGAATGAACTTAGCCACACTTGCCCAACCGAGTTCTAATTAGTCTAGGAAATTATGATTTATACAAAATACTTGTTAGTAATGCATGGGATAGTGAAAATAAGAATAGCAACAGGATCATATTATTGCCTATTTTGAAATCTCAGTTTAAATTAAACCATGGCTCACTAGGGTGGGGGGAAAAGCTGAGCGTTTCAGGTAATCCGTGAACTGCACGGGTAACTTCTGAGTGGATTCTTAAGCTATCGTTTGGGACGCCGTGACTTCTCGGTTGGGAAACTCTGGTCGTTTGCACCTGCGGACGTGGGCCAGGCCCGCCAGTCTCCTGCATTTGCATTCTCATAGAAATGAGGGGCTGTTCTAGGACAGCCGCTGTTGCCTGGCCTATTGTGCTGAAGAATAAATGAGTAAGAGTCTTGATTACCTTACAAATAAATCTGGTTAACAGTTATATTAATTAAAATGTGTGGTTCTGCAGCTATTCTGAACTATTTATACGTGATTTAATTCATATCAGCAGCTAATTTGTATTTAATGCAAACTAATGGGTTTTATGTAAATGGAGCATGTGGCATTCTATTTAAAAAAACAAATTATCTCTAGTTTCATTTCAGTTATTTTAATTAAATTTAGAGAGTATGTGTGTGGTAGGGGGACGAAGGGGAAAGGGATGTGTTATATATGAAGTAATGATTAAATCCAATTTAAGTCTACAGAATAAGAAACAAGTAGTTCTCTCAACAGACACATTGGCCTTTTCATACAGTTTGGGGAAATCAAGAGGGTTAGTATAAAGGAAAGCTTGTAAGATTCTACAGACTGTGGTTTTGGTAAATTGTGTTTTTCCTATTATAAACCTGATGTACTTATACATACCTGTATAAATTATATTTATTTAGGAATTTTTTAACTTAACTATAAATTATGTGATGATATAAATAATCATCATATATACTTTTTGTCCTTTGTATGGACTTGGAAAATTTGAAACCATCATACATGTTCATTGACTCATGTTCTTTACTTGACTCTCAGGTCGTGGCTTAGATATATGGAATCACTATTTTAACTATAGTGATTTTCTGTAATCTATAATTTACATTTCTTTAAATCATTGTGAGCCTTTTTCCCCAAATTTTATTAGTGTATGTTCTTTTCCCCTAATAATTATATTGATTCTGTGGTACCAAGGAGAATTTTGTCTCATTCTTCAATTTAGTCTTATTAGTTTCTTTGATTTAGGACCATGTTCCTCTTAGGTAACCTCAAAGTTGATATACACCTCACATTTTTCTAGTTTCATTCCCAGTCAGATTATACATTCTCCAAGAATAACAATCGATTTTATTTATTTCTACACAGTTAATGTGAATCTGCTGCACGTAGGAATGCAATGCATTTTTACTTAAACTAGATCTCTTAAAAATCCTCCAGACCAGGGCTTGCAGTTGATCTCAGTGGTTCCAGCATCTGCCTGGCAAATGCAAGGCCCAGAGTTTGATCCCCTGTACCATGTACCACAATGCTGGGCGGTGTGGCTCAAAAACACCTGTCATCTCAGCACTCAGGAGGCAGAAATAGGAGGATTGGTGTGAGTTCAAGGCTTGCCTGGGTTACAAAGTGAGTTCAGGGCTAGCTTGAACTACAAAGCGAGACCCTGTCTCAAAAAGCAAAAAAAAAAAAAAAAAAAAAAAAAAAAAAAAAAAAAAAAGCAAAACAACAGGGCTGGAGATTTAGCTCAGTGGTTCCGGTGCCTGCTTCACAAGTGTAAGGTCCTGGGTTCGATTCCCAGTAACCACATACTATGCTGGGTGTGGTGGCTCATGCCCACCAGCAATAAACACCGCATACCACAGTGCCAGGTGTGGTGGTTCCTGCCTGTCATCCCAGCACTCGGGAGGCAGAGACAGGAGGATTGCTGAGTTCGTGGCGGCTTGCCTGGGCACCATAGTGAGCTCAGGGCCAGCTTGAACTACAAATTGAGACCATGTCTCAAAAAAAATAAAAAGAACAATAACAACAATTAAATCCTCTAGGCTATAAATAAATGAATGATATATAGCAAGTCTTCACTTACTTTAAACAAAATATAAAATATAACTCTTCCCTCATTCATCCTATAAATTATAGGATAGTACATGAACTCAGCAATTTGTTCAGTATAGTTTTATAGACCTAGTATCCATAGTATTTTAAATGTTCACAAATTATTATGAGTTGCCTTAATACTATGGGAGGATATTGTAATCTGTTTGGCCTCTGGGAATTAAAAAGGTCTTCAAAAGGAGGTGAAGATTGGTCCAGTCTTGAAAGGAATTTCTAAGAAATATGCAGAAAGATGCATTTCCGTTAAGCAAAATCGTTTATTCCTCATGGAATATGGTGTAACATTCCCAAAGAGTGCTCTGTGTATAGGCACTAACCTGCGCCCTTAAGGGACCTTTACACCATAAAGCCAACTTGAAGCCTTTTGCAATTTTACATTTGTGATACTTCAGCCATTTTTAAGAGACCTTGGATTTTTCTGCCTTGAACATTTTAATGGTATTCAAGGCTGTAACATCAAACATGAAATGAGACACATGTGGAAACACTGGTGTTGGTGTTTATCCACAATTATAGGACACTCTTGCAACCTTGCACCTGAAAGAACAATCAATGTTTAAACTTGATGTTTGTGACACCAGCGATTGCAAAAGCAAATGCAGACGATTGTTTATGGATGTTAATCCTGCTCAGACCGATCGGCTGGCAGCCCCTCCGTTTCACCAGTTTTTCACAGACAAATTCAACGGCCACCAATTTGAGCTCTGCACAGGCACTCTCCTCCTCCGGAGAGGCCTTACAGCTGGCCACCCCTCACGCGAAACAACACTCACGTCATCAAAATGATTGGGAATCTATTTTAACAACGGAGTTATAGCCTACCGATTTATTGAAATGATTTCAGCACGATTCACTTCAGGAATATCAGAATCATTCAGATATAAGAGCGAATGCTTTTTCAGGCCTGTGAGATCATAGAAACAACACGACAGCGTGGGCCTTCTTCAGAAACATACTGTGGGAAGCTGGTATCATGTGCTGGAACTGTCTCATTTTTAAATAAGCCTATTATATGTATGTAAATTTTAATTAATATAAATCATACCTCAAGGGAGGCAGTCCGAGGAAGAGATGAAAAAGAAAATGCTCTACAGAGACCATACTGCTTTGTCTTTTGTAAAGCAAAGAATGTAGATAGCACTCTTTGTGTAGCCGAGAGCCTCCTCTCTCCACCTTCCGTTTCAGGTTCAACCACCTCATCCTCCCTGCACGGCCCGCACATCGATTCCATCGGCAGGTGATTTATCAGGCTACATCTCTGGTCCCTGCGGTGCCCACAGTGCCCAAGCCCTGGGTGCTATAAGGGGAACGAAACGAGTATTCGTTTGATGTTACAAGGACAGAAGATGGATCCGAGTTTGTTCCTGCATTGCACAGGGCGTGGGGGTGGAGTACCTTCCCTTTCCCAAGACTCCTCTGTAGCTCTCAGACTAACTGATGACCCTCATTGGTATTCACTCTTCAAATGCAGATAAATCTCCGGTTTTTTCTTGTTTGTTTGATTCTCTGTACAAAACCTTCACTACCGAGACACACGTCCTGTTACCTCCGATTGATAAAACCTTTCTACCTGCTGAGCCCCTCAGCCCGCCATCTTCGCATACGCAGTGTGGTGGAGTGATATTGCTGCTTACACAGAGTCACCTGTTTGCTTCTGCATACTCGAGGGCGAGATGATTTATAACTGAGGGGAGACTCTCTGTTTGGAAAAGTTGCATGCCCTCCTTTGCTTCTCAAGAGTCAGGCAAATAAAAGTGAAAATTTGTAAGAAAATGCAAGGAGCATTGACTTTTCAAAGGCACTCAGAGAAATAAGGAAAGAGCTGAAGAACCCACCTCAGTGAGACCGATTCGCAGGCACCTGATATGTGCACACGTTCCGGGGCCTGAGTTAAGAAACATCCAGGCTAATTTTTCTTTTTTTTTTTTAGACAGGGTCTCACTTTGTAGTTCAGGCTGGCTCTGAGCTCATTATGTAGCCCAGGCAAGCCTGGAACTCAGCAATCCTCCTGCCTCTGCCACCAGAGTGCTGGGATGACAGGCGTGAGCCACCACGCCCGGCACTGTGGTATGTGGTATTGATGGCTGGTGGGTGTGAGTCACCATGCCCAGCATTGTATGTGGTTACTGGGATTGAACTCAGGACCTTGTGCTTGCGAGGCAGGCACTAGAACCACTGAGCTAAATCTCTGGCCCATCCAGGCTAAATTTAAAGATCTGTTTCCTTTTAAAAATATTTAATAATTTAATCACAAGGCCTGTGGACTTGTATGTCACTAGACCCTGGAAATTATGTGATCAGTCATGGATAGGAGCAGTTCATTCTCTTAAAGATAGCCATAATATGGAGCTAAACACGGTAAACTATCGACAAGCTAATTTCTAGGCCCATTTTGAGGTGTGAACCAATGTACTGAACATTATGCGAAGCTGCTTAATCACTGTGGTGACTCATATTCCTCAGTCCCTTCGTTTTCAGTCCCCAGCCTGCTTTAGTTTCTGAAGCCTGAGGGAAAGAGAATAAGCATTTGTCTAATGATACTGAGACTCTGACTTTTTTTATAGTTGTGTCCTATAGATTTTCTTCAAAGCTGATTTTGTAATGCAAGTTGCTAAAGAAGGCATGAGACGGCTTGCCTCTCATTGATATTTTATATTAGTTGTTTTAAAAAATGAACCGTTTCCAGGAGGTCAGTGTGAACGATGTGTGGGTGTGCAGGACTGTAATAACCCTGTGCAACACATCTACTGTTAATAGTGATCCCTGTAACTTTTAGGCTGAGAAGATTGATTTTTTAATACAAGGTTCAAATATCATATATTCCTTCAGCAACCTTCCTAATAGCTGAGAAATAACGGTAACAAGTCCTGATTAAGGAGAGCAAAGGGGTGTTAGCTTGGGACAAAGAAGAAGAGATTCCTCTGAGGATAACTCAGCCACATGCCTGTCCTTGGATAATGTAGGAACGCACAAGTCCTACTGTCACACTTTCTGTCTCAAGTCAACAAGGGAAACTATCCTAACATGAAAGCAAGCGCAGATGGACAGTATAGGGAATACTGACAGAGTCATTTTATTGACCAAGTAGCCAGTTCTTAAACTCTTTTCTCCAAGATTCTCGATAATTCAATCGAGGATTAGAGTTGGATGAAAAAATTTGTTTTAGCAAATTACTCATGGTAATTAACAATTACTCATGGTAATTCTGGTGCATACCAAAGTTTAAGAGGGACTGAAAGTACATTCTGTCAGCAATTCCATTTAACCACATTGCGGTTATAAGAGAGCAGTATTCTTCCATAGCATGAATTAAAAGTTTGTACACTCAGTTATTGTTAGACATTGACCACGTGCAAATGTTATCAATGATTAGACATAATTAATGCCGGACGTGGTGGCTCACGCCTGTCATCCCAGCACTCGGGAGGTAGAGACAGGAGGATTGCTGAGTTTGCGGCGGCTTGCCTGGGCACCATAGTTAGCTCAGGGCCAGCCTGAACTATAAAGCGAGACCCTGTCTCCAAAAAGCAAAAAAAAAAAAAAAAAATAGACATAACTGATCTTAAAATTTAAAAGTTTTGATCAAGAATTATCACTTTTTTCAGAAAGCTCGACCGAGTGATCATCAAGAAATACAAATTTGATTTGAGATTATGTATTATCATTTATGCCGCTTTCAAATTTGTTAAATACCTTTCGGTGCTACCTGAAGGATCAGATCATTTACTATTGGATGGGAAAGATTCTAATTAAGTAGGAAAAGTAGTCTTATCCAAATTGTAAAAGTTGATGTATCTATTTGTAAATTAATAAAATCACTGGGCATTCCTGCGTTAAACTGTAAAGAGTTTCTTACCGTTTCTCTGGCTTCTTACTTCCTGCTCTTAGTGAGGATTTTTGGATACTCTGCGGTCAGCTTCCTTTGTTCAGTCACAGCCTGACTCGTGCTTTCTGTGAGAAATGGCTTCTCCTGCTTCTTCTCTCCGTGTAGAATTTCCCTAAGTAGGAGCATGTGCCCTCCAGATATTTTCGAGATAATATACTGAGGCTTGAGGAAGAACATCGGAACTTCTTGTTACACTCTTGTGTATTTTGGATAGGAGGTGAATCTTTATTAACAGTGTAACATTCAGATTAACTACGGTATACATGTTCCGTTCGCTGGTGGGCAGGGGTCCCATGTAACATGTAAGATGAGACTTATCACAGAGAAGGTTGAAAGCCATGCGTAGGACAGAGGAGGAGGGTAGAACATTCTTTCTTTCTTCCTTCCTTTCTCCCTTCCTTCCTTCCTTTTTTCTTTCTTTCTTTCTTTCTTTCTTTCTTTCTTTCTTTCTTTCTTTCTTTCTTTCTTTCTTTCTTTCTTTCCTTTCTTTCCTTTCTTTCTTTCTTTTCTTTCTTTTTTTTGAGACAGGGTCTTGCTTTGCAATTCAGGCTGGCCCTGAGCTCACTATGGAGCCCAGGCAAGCCTCGAACTCGGCAATCCTCCTGCCTCTGCCTCCCAAGTGCTGGGATGACAGGCGTGAGCCACCACGCCCAGCCATTCTTTCTTTCTTACAGTCAGCAAATTGCAATATATCCAGCTCGTGCCAGCCCACACGGAATTATCAGTTACATCGTCTGGTTTTAAGTATGCGAACGTTCACGAGTTACAGCAGGGCATTGAAATGCTCCTAGAAAGAAACTGCAGTTTGAAAGGATCAGAGCTAATGTGAATGCAGATTAAAACAGTGGGGGCGGGGCTTTCTATTTTGTTCACACACATTTCCTCAGCCTCTTTACAATATGAAAACCAATATGTTCAAGTGTGATACTGTGAGAGACTACCATGTATTTTTTTTTCAAATGATGAAAAGGATTACATGAAAGATGGATTTACGTGGCTGACCCCGACCGAGAGTAGGTGCTTGGCTTGGCTAGTAATAGCTAACGCTGTCAGTTGTCCATCATTCTATATACTACACACTCCACTTGTTCTAAATGACTTCTAAAGTTTTATTTTATTGTTGATGTTACTATAATTTATTTTTGAACTTTGTCTTAAAAAAAAAAAAAAACAACAACGGTGGAGGGTATTGGGCCAAAAGCCTTTGCAAGCTCATGACTCATAAAAGGAGGTCAGAAGTCCTCGCTGGCCAGGCTGCGGCTCCCGGCGTCTGAGCGCACTTGCTTTCCGGCCCGGCCCCCGCTTCCTCCGCCGGCGCGCTCCGGTGTCTCTGCTGCAGCGGGAGCCGCCCGGCCCTCCGCACGCCCGGCCCGCTCGCCTTCTCACGGCCGCCTCGGGCAGCAGCCGCTTCGCCTTCTCTGAGCCCTCATTATGATGAGCCTCGATACTTCACAGCCTTTGAGGTTCTTCGAGGGCAGAATTCATGATCCCGTTCGCTGTGCGCCCCGCGGTGAGGGGCGGTGCATCCCCAAGGGAAGGCGGTAGAAGGGAGAAGAGGAGACGAACGGAGCGCTACCCGAGCGAGAGAACCCAGCTGCTTCTTCACCTTTCTCGTCTGCAGGTTCAGGCTGACGAGGAGGCACAAAGCCATTCAGATGAATCCCCTTAACCAGCCCATTTTGAGGGGATACTTCTCCGGGTGCTGGAGCAAGCTCAGAACACCACGAGCCCGCGCGCTCCGTGTCCCGCGTGGCGAGGGCGGCACCGCGTCATTCCTCGGGCGTCCGGGAGGGCGGCGGACGGGAGCCGCGAGGCGGGCAGCGCGGGCGCGGGGCTCTCCGGGCGCACCGGGGGCCCGGTCCCTGCTCTGCTGCCTGGGGGCGGTGAGCTCAAAACTGCTCCTTCAACTCTGCTTTTTCTAGGGTTCAGATCTTTGAATTCAGGTGGGAGGGAGATCTGGGAAAGAGGAGGAAGGGAAGGGTAAGTGTTCAAGAGTACAAAAATCATCCAGATTATATATTATATATTACATGTTATATATTATACTTGTAGCCATTCTCAAAATGGAATTAAGCTTTGCAAATGTAGGCCAGTTTAAAAATTTCATTTTCCAAACCACAAACGCTAAATAAATGATACATTTAAGGGAGTTAGCATGATACCTGGACAGAATGAATGTTTTATATGTTACCTGCATTTATGAATCATGTATCTTTAAGGCCTAATTATAATAACATGTGTACATATGTTTATCTTCATTTAGATAATCAAAAAATAAATGGTAACGTTAATTTATTACCACGAGTGACATGACCTTGCATTTTCTCCACACCTGTGATTGTTTCCTCAGATTGTCTAATGAATTACTTCTCATAATCGAAGTTAACGCTTCTACAACTTAGGCTTCCTGTAACATTCACCAGCTTGTCCATTTACTATTCTAGGATCGGAGAAAGTGTATCTACCTACAAATAACAGGAGCTCTAGGAAAGCAGAACGGTAAAATGAGAGGAAGGACCGGGGTATCAAAGAGTAAAGCAAGATATTCCTCACATCTGACGTATACTAGCCCTGAGGTCGTTTTTCCATGAATGCCTCATAAACATGGAGAAAGCAAACCCACAACAAGCCACATCACTGGGCATGTTCACTAAACTAGAACTATGAGAGTCATTCTAAAGATGTGAAAGTGTGTGTGCGAGAGGGAAAAAGGTCTGTTATAAATGACAGCAATTTAGAAAGTCTTTCATCTCTCACCGGTAACTCGTGCTCTGGAAGGCCTTGAAATACGCCTCTCATATTCTAGGAAAGATAGTATTATCCTGTGACAGTGTAGTCAGATTCTTGAGAGAAGACGATAAACATAATTTTAACTATCGAAGAACACAGTGATTGAGCTCTCACCAGGAAGGTCCTAGAGACAATGCCAAAGAAAAATGATAAATTCTGCTCCACAAATAAAGGCAACCTGTTCAGGAAAGTGGATATCTGGTCCAAGAGGCTACAGATGAAAATTGCTCGATAACAGCTGATTTTTCAAGGCCAGAAAATGTAGTTTTTCATATCAGAGCAGGTGGTTAGAAGAAAGTGCGAAATAGCTCCCTGAAGTTTTCTTCAGTATTTGTTTCTTTGGAAAATTGTCACCAGGTATTTGCCAGTTTGGATGGCACATTCGGGCAGATAATAGGTGCATATAATGCAACAGTGCATAAAAAGGAAGAAAGTGACACAGAAAAAAAAAACCCACCCAAAGGAAATATGAAATACGTCTTGCAGCAGGAAATGAGCAAGTGCGACCAGGAGACAATTACATAAAATTGATTAGGGTGTAAAATGCTATCATGATATTGGAATACCTGGGAAGCGGAAGTGAGAGTGGGCAGTGAGGTAACAGAATCTAAACCTCAGCTACTATGCAAAGAGAAGTCAGGGGCCAGAATTGGAAAGAAATGTACCGTTTTAAATATTTCATCAGGAAAGGCAGTGAATATCAAAGAAGGGACTAAATGAACTGAAATCCAACAAGGGGACCCTCACCCCGCTCTCTCAGCTCCTGGCTGCACCCTTTCTGGGGTTCATGAGGTCATTCCCTGTGCTCGAGGGCCTTTGTGCACAAGGCTGTGGGGCCCACAGTCCTTGCTTCGTTGAAGGCTTCTAGGGTTTCGGTGTGAAGTTCTCTTCTCCTTTAGCACAACAGTGACCTGGACGTTGGGCTGAAGAAGGGAATGAGACTCTACGCGGATCACTACACAGGAAAGTGTTTGCAGGAGGCAATCGTGGCTCCAACCTACAAGTACGCCAGCTGTCTCGGGTTCTCTGACATCGGGGAGATGATTGAACCCATGGACAGAGTCTCCTCTGCCCACCGTCCTGTGAGAACAAATGAAGACTGGCGAACAGACAGCTGACTGTAGGTGCCTGAGGCTGTGGGGTGGGGGTGGAAGAGGTCTGTTAAGGACACTCTACCTCTGATCCTTACGGACCACGGGGATGCCACCGTTTAGGGGACTGTCCTGAGGAAACCCAATCTCAATTGAACTGATGTCAGAAATTTGCCAGCTAGCTGAAGTCCTTAGCGGAGAGTATGACAAGTTGGAAAATTTAGATAAAAGCCCAGTGAAATAGAATTCTTAGAGTTAGCTGGATACCTGTATTAATAAACTTTTTAAAATTTTTTTTCCAGACAAGGTCTCGCTTTGTGGCTCAGGCTGGCCCTGAGCTCACTATGTAGTCCAGGCTAGCCTTGAACTCAGCAATCCTCCTGCCTCTGCCTCCTGAGTGCTGGGATTACAAGTGTGAGCCACCACGCCCAGCAGTAAACTTTTTTTAAAACAAATTGAGGTACATTCTAAATGGTACATTTGGGGATTTATAAATATTTTTATGACTTGAAAATGAGAATAAGTTAAATAATTTATAATCACTCCAGAGACACAAATTAGGGTGAGCACACTGTTTTTGTTTTCAGCTCATTGGTTTGGTCAGTACCAGGGACCTTCCACCTTGCAAGGGGGAGAGAAGTAGAGATTTCTATGTGCTAGCGGAGAAGGGAGCCCCCATGCGAGAATATATGAAGGTTATCATCAGTATCTGGCACCAACAAATAAATTATAACAAGAAATCAAATGAATAGAAACCTTAGCAGAGTGAAAATTTGCTAGTGACCTAATGCTACAGATACACCGTCTACCGTATCTGTGGTTTCATTTTTTATGGTTAAGATCACAACAGTCAACCACAGAAGGAAAATAAGCTCTCATCTATGGGCCATTCTGAGCAGCGTGATGAAATCTCACACAGTCTAGCCATGACACCTGAGCTGGGAAACCCTGTGGCACAGTGTGCCTTTGCTCCATGTGGTACATGCTTGTTAGCAACAGGAGACACCTCAGGTATCAGGTGGGCTGTTGTGATGCGACAGCACTGGTGTGGAAGCTTTGGTACTGTCCCCAGGGCCTTCTGCAGATAAGAAGAGGATACTGTGGATAGAAATGCTGACATAACTATGATGACTAAGGCCATAAAACTGGAAATATGTAGTGCACATAATAAATCTGGATTGCTGACAACAGAAAGGCATTTTATGAGAAAAATTCTAGTTACAACCTAGCCTTCCAAAACCTACCAGTTGGAATTCCCGGGATCAAAGAGATAAAAATTTTCCAAAGTTCTCACCATACGGAGAATTTAAAAAATGACAATCTGCTGAGAACCTATCTTAAAGGTCTTAGTCTGTAAGAAGTAAGGAATAAAACAAAAAACAAAAATCAGAACACCATCGTGACAAGCACGGTAGGTTTTGGTGAGTGAATAGTTGGTGTTTGGGTTTACAAATAAAAATACAACTTAGGGTGTATATTTGAGAGAGGTAACAATGAGGATGGTAACTACAAAAAAGAAAAACCCCAAATCTCAACTTAATTGAGAAAAACTACTATAGAAAGGGCCCAAAATTATCAGGAAATAGGCTACAAAATAAAGAAAATTAACAAAATGGTAAATTGGATGGAATAAAATGAAAGATATCATTAACTACAGTAAGTGTGAAGAAATTGAAACCATCTAATTAAAAGACAAACTGAAATATATAATAAAATGGAAATACATCCTATTTAAAAAAATATTAATTTTAAGTAATAATGATAGCAGATGGTAGATGGAAGGATGGACAAAAGGATGCATAGGATTTCAAACAAAAAGAAAATAAAAGTGACAAAGGTACTGTCCAGTAAATTGTGTTTTCAGGTAAAAACACTGAGAGAATGTGAGGCACATATTAAATGTATCAATAAGGAAAATATTACAGATGTACATACATACAAAACAAATAGCAGAGCAGCTACAGGTAAAACTGAAATTATTACAGTATAAAGGTTACAATATATAAAATTTTAGGAGTGTAAATATACTTGAATATTTTATTAATACTTCACTCTTTCAGAAATAATAGGTAAATAGCTACATCTTCTAAGAAATATTATAATATATGAAGGGAGAGCAGAAAAATTATATAGTATAAGACTTTCAGTTGGCTTTCATGTCTTCCAATTAAACTTACATATTTGATAAATTTAAATACTAATTTGAAACAATGACAATGAAATAATTTCTTAGAATGAAAAGAGAAGCACAGGGGGCCATTTAATTATGGTAATTCTGCATAAATTCCAGAAAGTAATTATTAAAATGCAGTTTCTGAGTAGATTAATTTCTTCAACATTTTTCCTATTGATGTTAATTGCAAATAAGTACATGCAGTTTATAGAGTATATTTTCAACATAAAATTTGTATTAACTACTTCAAATGAGCGATAATGATAAAAGCCATATTAAACTGTAGGGAAACATTGTCTTTTAAAAATATCTCCTTCTCAGAGAAAAAAATGTCTTTGATGATAAAGAAATACATATGTATTTTAAAGTGTCTAGGTTAGGCTTACATTTTCCCTTTGTAGGCAGATTCTTGAAATCTCTTGTCTGCTTTAAAGGAAAACTGAACCTGTTTCTCTTTGTTACATCCCTTTTTAATGATGCTTTTCAATTAATGTTTCCCAAAAGTAAACTAGGTTGCTATGACATAGAAGAATTGAAAGGATTTCTGGACCTTTTTTTTGGTCTGCTTGCCAGAATTATTTTTAATTGTTAAGTTTTAAGTACATTATTTTTATGAGATGTGTGGTTGAATTCATGGGATTCTAATTTGGTCCTTATTTCTCTTTCTGACTCTTCCAAAATTTTCTGTTTTACATAATCATTTTTTAAAATAAAATTTATTTCAAGTTCAAACTGCTTTAATGAGAATTTTATTTGGAATTAGAGTGGAGGAAATTACCATATTCGTAACAGTCAGAATTCCTGTGTAGCACTTTTTATATCACTTTATATAGTCCAACTTGGTTGTATATTTCTTAGTGCAATTTAATACTTCTTTCTATATGTTATTTATATATTTATATTTATCTCCAATTTTTGAATTATCTTTTTAGTACAGTTTGTGAATTGTTGCTAGCTTATTTAGACTATTTTAAGATTTGCCACGTTCAATTTTCTATTCATCAATTAAAGAAGTTTACTTTTAAAATCTAACGTATTTCATTGTAATTGTTTCTATAGATGTAGCATCAAAATTAAGCATTATCTTAATTTTGACTTAATTTTAACTTTTATTTCAGTTTCTTATCTTATTGTGTTGTACTATATAAGGTTAAATATTAGAGTGGTCATTTTAATTTTGATTCTTTAAAAAAAGTATTCTTGACTTATCTACAATTTTTAATCCAGTAAAGTATACTTTTTGTTCATTCAAGATAGATACTCTACAATGTTTTTAAGCGAGTGTTTTTTCTTATTATTTGGCTAAGAATCTTTCCTAATACAGTGTTTAAATTTTTATCAAATAAATTTTGGGTATCTTTTGAAATGAGCATTTTTTTAAAATCTAAGGCCTGTTAATAATATGACAAATAAAAATGTTAATAATATGATTCATATATATTTTTAATAAATTATTGTACTCAATTTGTGATATTGTACTTGGAGTTTTTATATGTAATTTATATCTTGTATAAATTATTCTTTGTGCTGCTTTCATATTTTTATAACATGGGGGACATATAGCATTTATTCCAACTATATAGTCTAAATGAGACTGAAAGTCATGGAAATTAAACAATATTTAACATTTCTTTATGTTTATAAATTATATTGTTTTATATATAGCAAAATGCTATTTATAAGTAATAGTCATAGGATTTTTGAGTTTTCTGTTATCTTGGTTTGATTTGATTTTCTAATTCTTGAAATTATTATTGGAAATACAATTTTTCAGAAAATCAATTCAATTAGAATATAAAATATTTTGCAGAATTTCAAGGACAGTAAGATTTTATAACTTCAAAAATCTTCACTTGTTTTTCCAGTTATTTCTTTTCCTTTTCCTTTTTTTTTTTTTTTTTTTGAGACAGAGTCTTGCTTTGTAGTTCAGGCTAGCTCTGGGGGTTTGGACCAGGGACCTTGCACTTGCTAGGCAGGCACTGGAATCACCAAGCTAAATCTCCAGCCCTGCAATTACATGTTATGTATGTATGTATGTCTGTGTGTATGTATGTATTTACTTATTGAGACAGAGTCTTTCTTTGTAGTTCAGGCTGGCCCTGAGCTCACTATGTAGCCCAGGCAAGCCTCAAACTCAGGAATCCTCCTGCCTCTGCCTCCCTCGTGCTGGGATAACAGGTGTGAACCACCATGCATGGCACTGTGCTGTGTGGTACTGATTGCTGGTGGGTGTGAGGCACCATATCTGGTATTGTTGTATGTAATTACCAGGGATTGAACCAGGGACCTTGTGCTTGCTAGGCAGGTGCTGGAACCACTGAGCTAAATCACTGGCCCTGCAATTACATTTTAAATATATGTGTTGATACATCTATGTACTACCATCACATCCCCAGTTAATTGCTTAAGTAAACTAATGTGATTTTAGAATTTTGTTTTCTTAAAATTTGTTTATATTTGTAGTGATAACTTCTGACTCTTCCAATTATGATATGAAAGCTTGTACTGTTTTCAATGTTCTGCTTTTTGTTTACTATCCAATGAATCCTTCTTTTTCCTAGTTTTGAATCTTAATAGTTTATTGTTTTGGAAAATACATTTTGTGTATAGGATTATTACACATATTAACTAAAGTTTACTGCTTATATTATTTTCATATCTATATATTGCTATTTTGTCCCTTTTTGGTTATGTAGATTTAAAACTGACTACTAGCACTTTCCATATTCAAACCACTTATTTCTAAGAGAATGTAGTGTATTCTCATATTAGAAATGTAGTAGAGATCAAAGTTCAGATGAAAGTTTACAGAAAAATTCAGAAATGTAGAAATTTGTCATTAATAGCATCAATAATAAAGTATGAATGAGATGAATTAATTTTCTTAAAGGAGAAAATATATTTTGAGAGAATAGTAAAAATGAAAAATTTAAAATTGTATAATACAGAATTAATGACATTTAGTCTGGAAAAAATGCTTACTTCTCTCTTTTTAAGAGGTACAGTACTGAAGTTGAATCCTTGGCTTTTACATTGAACTTTAATTCTTGGTCCTCTAAATTTATTAAAATTATTTGGAGATAAGGTCTTGCTGATTCACAAAGTCATCCCAGCTGAGCTTCTACTTGGGTTCCTCCTGCCTCAGCCTCTTACAATGAATCTGAGGCTAACCTGGGCTACATATTGAGTTGATCAGCTGAACCAAGTAGTGAGACCTTGACTCAAAAAAATTTTTTTTTAAATCTTAAATGCAAACAATAAAAAACAATACATACATGTGCTTTGGGATATATTAACTCCAAAAGTTCAAATAAAATTGTAAAAAAAGCAAATAAATTATTATTTTGTAGATATATTTCTATAATTAAATTTTCTGCCCAAATATAATGTGAAGCAGTTGCTGACATTTATTTTTTTTCTGATTAAGTACATTATTGCCAGTTTTTAAAACTTTCATAGGAAATTTGAAAAGAGAAAAACATTTTAAGGGAAAAGAGTAATGCTGAAAATAGAGATGAATCTATTCTCTAATCTCTTAAGTAGTCCTGTGACAGTTTGACTCCAGATCTGAGTTTTATATCTTTTTCTTGGTTGTCTTTCTCCATCTTTCAAGTAATTGATTCACAGTGTCAATTACTGACATTAAAATTCTTTGTTGTAGATTAATTCAGTTGTGCCATGCAGGAAAATGTTTCTTATTTGGTTACAATTTGATGCCGACCAAATGTTGTTTTGGAAAGTGACTCACACGTTTGCCAACTGAATTGTGCCCATACATGGAATTAGAAGTTAGAACTCTTTCTTAGCATCTGCACTCTATAAACTCTCGAATGCTAATTTGCCTCGATGATACAAATTATGTTTTTAAAATGAGGCATCTATTTGACTAAATCTGTGATGGACTTGCAATAATGCTATCTTACCAATTGTGAAGAGTTCTAGAGTTTTAAAAACTCGTGTTTATTTCTCACTTCTCTATGGGTGTACAGAAGTTATCTCTTCCAACACCTTTCAAGTAGATGGGACCATCTATTTGTTCTGACAAGTCAGAAACATATTTCAGTGATATGTGCCAATTCCAGGCTGATGACTAAAAGCCTCTTAGTGATTATCAAATTTTTTTTTTCCTCCTGGTGATGATTGTGAATACCATATACTAACGTGTCAAAATCCCGGAACTGAAGCCACCTGGATACTTGAGTTGTTGCTTGAAAGACAGATGTCCTCAGAAGTGGCTTAGACTCGTGGATTTAGCATGGATCCCAAATAAATTCCTGTCGTCTTAAATCAATAAGATTGGAGATTATTTATTATTGTAGAATTGTCCTTTCTGACAAACCTATCAAAAACTTGCCTGTTTGGGACTTCTATTTACTAGTAGGAATTTATAAATGCTTATTTTTTATAGTTATTCAAACTGAATTAACTCACGATAATTTAATTTTCTATTCATGTACGCTAACACATTACTTTAAATTCTTATTCTACCTAATGTTAGTATTTACAGTATTATACTGTTAAAATGTATGTAAGTGATAGTGGCAATTATATCTGACCCAGAAATTTCGAACTCATCCATTTTATTTAAAACGCTTGTTTTAGGATATGATTGATTAGGTGAAATGTGCTCCACCCATTGGATTTTGTTGTTATATTTTGTACCTGTCACATAGAATGCTTACCATGAAATATTTATGTCTCCTGAGGTGCCTTAAATATGCCTCTCAGCATTCGAAGTAGACAATAGTGGTAGTAAATATTTATTCATTGTAAGGCATGACACCAAAATTTATGAGATGGACTACATGCGTGTGGAATTTCCGAACCGAATGCCAATATACACACCGATGTGTAATGGATAATAAGGCTGACATCTCTGAAAGTGGCTGTGAGCCCTTTGGAGGAAAGAATTTATAAATATAAGAATTGAACAGCATCACTTGGTCTTTTCCTCTCTTTGCTTTTTTTTTTTTTTCCTCAGAATTTGGAGGATTAGCAAGTTAAAACTCTTTTCCCCATTTTGCATTCTTTGCTCACACCTGTGAAACTAGTGCTTCACACGCGCAATAGCTATTTATTGCAGAGCTGGGTCACCGTTGGAATCCCAGGCCGCCTTCCTAGTGGGAGACCCAGCTTCAGAGGCCCCGACGGACACAGACGCTACCTTCTCAGGCCTTATCTCCGCCCCTGGACCTCACTCGTATTTCCAGCCCTGTCAGGGGGCCCTGGGAACACCCCCTGAACACTTCATCTCTGAACTTACAGCCTGCTTGACCAGGCCCTTTAGGATGACCTACATCTCCACCTTCTCTCCAGAAGGATTTAAGATAAGCATTACTTATGGATTAAAAGGTACAAGAAACCCACTTCCTAACTGTCTTCCATTGCTGCACGTCTTTCCTTCCACAGCTGTTTCCCCTTGAAAGTTTTTAAGATTTTACCTCAATCCTTATCCTAGAGCTCCTCTCATGTGACCAAATAAATTATGATAACTGCTTGATATAGTCCTGAACCTATGATTACAGGTTTCCTTCCTTGATTTTACACCAAGACAAATTTACTTATGTTGTAGTGAGTTCTTGTCACGTCGCTCAGTTGGAACATACTAAAACCTTCCTCATTTGTGGGTTATATTTACCTGTGGTTGATACTAACAATTGTTATTCTATTCCAAAATAATTACCTCCTGTTCAATGACGGAACTTCTTTCATTGCTCTAATGAGAAATACCCATGTCTCCTGGCCTTCCTCTACGTCCTGTGGCCACTCCACTACCTTGGAAAATATGGGGCTCAACCCCATGGCAGACAAACTCCATGGCCAGACTCCCTGAGGCACTGGTGAAGGAACATATTGGGTGTTTTTAAGAGTCCATGGCTGCCACTTGACTCTCCACGATACACCTCCAGGAGGTAAAGGATCACACAATCAGGTGATCAATCCTTCAGGGAAAACCCTTACCCTCATCTAACCCACTGTTAGCTCTGAGATGCTATCACCACCTGGAGGGCCCACTGGGTAAATGTCAAAACCTGTTTGCAGAGACTAAAACTGGCCGATTCTTTCCCCATCCGTCCTGACCCTAGGAGATGCATTATCCCAGATCCAATGGGAGTTATTGACCCCTCCACTGGAGGCCACCCAAACTAGGTCACGTCAACATTCACTCTCTTTTCATTTGTACATCTGTCATTGGTAACCTACTAGTGTCTTTCTTACTTTCATTGCTTAGTTTTCTCTTTTGTGAGCTGCTGGCTCAACTATTTTAACCAAAGTTAGATGACACCAATTGTCTTTATCTTACTCATTTATAGTAGTGGTTTTTTGTTTGTTTGTTTTGTTTTTTTTAGACAGGGTCTCGCTTTGTAGTTCAGGCTGGCCCTGAGCTCACTATGGTGCCCAGGCAAGCCGCCGCGAACTCAGCAATCCTCCTGCCTCTGCCTCCCGAGTGCTGGGATTACAGGCGTGAGCCACCATGCCCGGCATTGTGGTATGCGGTGTTGATTGTTGGTGGGCGTGAGTCTCCACGCCCAGCATTATATGTGGTTACCGGGGATTGAACTCAGGACCCTGCGCTTGCGAGGCAGGCGCCGGAACCACTGAGCTAACCCTCCGGCCCATATAGTAGTGTTTTATATATCTACATATTGAAACCTTAATTTTGCTCACTGTGTTACTTTAGAAATCATCTGACTTCCAAAATGTTCCCTAGCACTGGATACCTCCTTTTAATAAACTGACCACAGACCTTATTTGTCCGTGTTTTTATGTTTATTTCCATAAAGGGTGCTTTTACCATTAGATTTTACACCTAGGACCAAGTCGATTTTTTCCATCTCTTGTAGAATCCTTGAAGGTCATGGTTAAATGTGCTAGATACCTAACTAGTACCTTCTTAGTAAGTGGCATATGATTGAACACATGAATTACTTACTTGTATTATTTTTTTCAGGCAAGTTATTAATCATGCTTAGATCCATAGAGTATAAGATGAAACAAAGCTTCTTTTCAGATATAACTGCTCACTTCATGTTGAAGACTAATTAAGGCTAGCAGTCTTTAAAAGACTGAAAATGATCACCATTTGAGACTTAAAATTATGTTTTCACTGGCTCCTGTTGGCTGATCAAAACAACACTCTTCAAATATTACCTGGAATAAAGGATTGCCTTGAAAAAGAGAGAAGTGAATGCTGCCCTTCATTTTAAGTGTCCTTTAATTATAAAATGCTGCAGAGCTTTATGCAAATATGCATGAATAACAAATGGAATTGTTCTGATCAAGAACACTAAAATGAAGACAATGAATTAATTGTAAACAAAGTAAAGCTCTTTACAATACAATAATTCTTTACTGGCTTGCAGTTTGATGAACTATAAAGGAAAACATTTAAATTTAATTTTATACTGTTCCAATAATTAAAGTTATACCAAGCCCCTTTTACCAACTTGGATTACATGTGAAGAAGAGACAAGCGTATGTAAGTGTTGTTGAGATTGTTTGCATTTTCATCTATAGTTTTTACAAGCAGATGGAAACTAAGCTTAGAAAGAGTCTATTTTTTTAATTAAATCTGTTTGTAATACCATATATGGCTAAATATTTGGCATAGATGATATTGATGAGCACAGTTATGTTTCCTGAAACATGCCTTTTTTGCCTCTCATTGTTGCTCTTTTACAATTCCAAGGAGTTCTGGAGAGAAAGGCCAAGAAAAACAGCTAAGGAAGAATTAGCTCCTGCTTTGCACACACACCTCTGATTCAGCTGTACAGGGATTTGTGACTGGTTGATGGTAATTCAATGAAAGCTTTCATGAGGAACCATAATCATTGCTCTAGCCTGGGGTCCATAATGTGTAGGATCCAATACTCAAGAATGTCAATCCTTTGTTCAGAATTAAGGTTTTCAAGAGGTTGCCGCCAGAGACCTAAAGAAAGTGTGGCAGCATTCTGAGCCTAGCAGCTTGCTCATTCATTGGTAGGAGCAGATGAAATGCATGTTAGACTTAGGACTGATTTCCAAGGGAGCCCGACAGTATGGATTTTAACTACAGATGAGCTGTTCAGTAATTCTTGAGAACATTCTAGACATTTCCAAGTGGAAGCAATATAACCATTTTGGCTTTTTTTTTCCCTTGAAAATGAACCACAAATATAAATTACTAAATTTATTTCGATTATAAACTCTAATTTTATATCATTTTCATTTCCTCCATAAATTTTTTTAGTAATGATTTAAATTAGTGGCAGTCCCTAGATTAAATGAGATTTTAATTTGAGAATGCACGATCAAGTATTACTGCAGACAACCCCACTGCATGCACTGTTGTCCTTTTGCTTCAAATTTCTTTTCACTTGGACAACACGATGACACCACCTACTATTTTAATATAAACAGCTCTGTTATTAATTTTTTATGTATGTCAGAATTTTAATTTTTATTCCTTCCATCAAAAAGTTGTAAGGTTGTTTGAAAACTAGGCCTCCCATCTGATATTTTGTCAAGTGCTCAAAAATGATTGAAAAGAGAAAAATACAAGAGTAATCTTTTAATCCCAAGGTTCAGTTAGACATAAAAAACGTAATGCTCTTGTAGATTAGGGAAGGGAGCGTCCAAAAATAGTATGATGATTGACATCAAGATAAAGGAGACAATGTGGGTCACCACTGATCAGTTTGTAATGGGCTCCATTATCTTAGCAGAATTCATGAGGGAAAAAGAATGCATCCCTAGGGCTAGGGATTTAGCTCAAGTGGTACCGTGCCAACCTTGGATGCACAAGGGCCCGAGTTCAATCCCCGGTACTGGGGGAAAAAAAAAAAAAGCATCCCTGAGAAAGGGTGGTGGGGGGGGGCAAAGGAAAAAAAAATCAAAGCTTACCTATGTGAATAGGTCCTGGTCTATAGTAAGACTTTGTCTTTGGAGGAAAGCTGACACAACAGTCAAATCAGTGCTACAGAGGAAGCAGCTAGATGACAAATGTGGGTGGGCAAAGGGGCAATGGAGACAGCATCAGCAGTTAGGGCAATAGGAATAATGACCTTCAGGGCTAGGAAAGTTTGATCAACATTTCCAGAGCACTAACCGACATGATGGTAGCAGGTAAGAAATAGGGCTCCATTACGGAGCATGTGTAGATTTACTCTGGATCCTACAGATGAAAAAGACATGTTTCTCTATACCAGGATCACAACAGGCTGAGAAAGAATGGTGTCATTGCACAGAGAAGCACAACACAACCGGAGATAGCAGGAAAGATGTGTACAGCCTGAGTCTTCACAGTGATCTATGTAAGTTACAGGACAAATGAGGGAGAGTTCATTCTCTGGAGACAGAAAAGCCTAACACCACTGAGGTGTGAATACACGTGAAAAGTCGTAGATTTATGTAGATTTATGAGTGAATTAATGTTTACTAGAGGTTTATTTTCCAGACAAAGAATGGAAGGAAAAGAAATTGAAGACATTAATAGATTGAGTCATGAAAGGGCCTGGATGTTACACTTCAAATATCTGAAAGTTATTTCTTAGAAGATACTGGTAAGGTGAATCTGCACTTTGTATTTAACCAAATGTGAAGTAAGAAGATCTGTGTGGGGAGATACTGGTCAGGAAGGCAGAACAGCAGCCCAGGAAGAACAGATGACGGTTTGGGTCAAGATTAATTGTAGGACTGGACAGGAAAGGAGACCCGTCAGAGGGGCGTAGGAGGAAAAGATACTGTGAACCCACTTGTTCGCAGTTGAATTAAACTTGAGGGGAAGGAAATAAATAATGGCATTTGACTGGAACTGAAAAAGGGGGAACTAAATATACCCGCCAGGAAGTACGCGAGCTAATTTTAATGGTGCACATGTTATTCGGGGCAGGCTGCTCAATGTAACAAAATCAGGCGGCTCTCAGGGTTTTAGAGCACGTGCACTTCTTACACAAAGTGCACTTCCCACATGCGCCGCGAGGGGTCTCTTCTCCACACTAGCACTGAGGGGTTCGCGCGCTACAGGTGCAGCCATCTTTCTCTGGGGTCACCGGGAGGACAGGTCGGAGCGCTCTGCGTAAACCTTCCCTTTGCAGCCGAGTGGCACGTGTTCCTTCTGCTCCTGCTGCTTTCACCTGTCTCCATGCAATCTGCTTCTTCCACAGAAGTTTGATGAAAGTGATATTTACTATGCACAAAAGAGAAGGACCAAGCCTGATGAAATAATAATAATTTGTTATTTTTATGAGGTTCTGCAGAAGAAGACGGCTTACTTAGCCACATGGAAATGTCACCAACATCTACTTCGTGATAATTCGCTCCACTCCAGGACTTGTGTCAGCCATACATAAAGTTCATTTACTTAATCCTTACCACCATCCGGCGTGCTAGATCTTCTTAGGGATTTTTAGAATTTTAAACTTGGAAGAGTATTTTCAGTGACCGTTCTGGAGCAAATCCTTTATGTTTTAGATGATAGAATCGATGATGCCAAGAAGATCAGATTGGTATAACTAAGGAGTAACAAAATAAGTGAAAGTTTAAAAGCAAGCTCAGAGTGAATCCCCAACTCAGTGTTTATCTTCTCTCTCACTTTTCTTCAGTTCTGTGCTTTGGGTCCCAAATATGACACGACGGCTCGGTGACATTTCATTCAGCTGAGCAACATTACTGAGGTATAATCCTTTTCATCAAAAAGAAGCCGAAAGATATATTTACATTGTTCAAATTACCCAGGATTTCTATGGCCTCCTGTGGTTGTCTCAAGAAGACATGCTGGTTACGTAGTTTCCATACAAATCCCAACTAACAACTCAGGATTTGTGTGGTTTATGGCTGGGCTTCTAGGACTACTGAACATTTTCTGGTTTGGTGGGGTGAGAAAAGGGAGCAAATTTTTGTTCTGTTAACCCTGTAAAAATGCCTCTGATGGCAATTATATTTGACACTATTTGCCACCAAATTCTGGCAAGAGGAAAACATAACCTTCTCTGGGTAGTCCTTGCAGCCTACGGTATTATTTACTTAATTTAAGACTTGCCATGTGATTGTCTGGTATGATTACAATCTCAGCACTCTGGAAGGCTGAGGAGAAAGGATCACAAGTTCAAGCTCAGTCTGGGCAATTTAATGACTTACAAAGATCCGGTCTCAAAATTCAAAAAATACATAAAATGCCCAGGGATATAGAGTGCCGAGTACTGGAAATAAATTGCTATGTCAGGGCTATAGTTTTCTGCATTAAAATTAAAAGCAAAAATCGCACAATCAAATGGGGGCCAAAGGCTCCCCCAGAGGGTTAGTTATATTATTAAAATGGCACTTTGGTTAAGATGTATCCTTGGAACAAGTGACCTGGTATAACACGAGTACAGTATACTTTCTGGTGATAGAATTTATCACATCTTTTGTAAAGTCTACAGGCAAGAATGAGATTGAATGGACTCATGGTGTGTAAAATAAACATGTAATAACCAAGAAAGTAGAATTAGTTATAAATTTAGACAGCAAAGAACTTTTATGAATGACCAAAATATTTTAGAAAAATCTCAGTGAAACTTAGACTGCACATCTCAAAAAATTGGTGCATGAGAGGGTAACGTCATGAGGTAAGTGTTAAATAGACGCACTTCACTTTTTTGGAGAATATTTAAATTAATAACAATGATTGAAAATTATATCATTTTAAAGTTGGACATATCTTTTTTTTTTTTTTGAGACAGGGTCTCGCTTTGTAGTTCAGGCTGGATCTGAGCTCACTATATAGCCTAGGCAAGCCTCGAACTCAGCAATCCTCCTGCCTCTGCCTCCCGAGTGCTGGGATGACAGGCATGAGCCACCACGCCCGGCACTGTGGTATGTGGTATTGATGGCTGGTGGGCGTGAGTCTCCACGCCCAGCACTGTATGTGGTTACCAGGGATCGAACTCAGGACCTTGCGCTTGCGAGGCAGGCGCCAGAACCACTGAGCTAACCCTCCGGCCCAGTTGGACATATCTTGGTGGATAGTCTAATTATAATAAGGTAAGATTTATGAAAACAATTCTCTTTCATCTACTCCAAAGAGACACATTGTTTTTCCTGCCATTGACATTATGACAGCAGTAAGCTCCAGGTCACATATGAAGACACTTTGCAAGCTGAAATACAACAATGCAATTTGTCAAACTTCTCCCATAGAAACAGAAATGTAAGAGAATACACTTAATATTCACACAACTATTTATTGTGAGAAAGTGCCCCGTGTGACTAAAGATGCTTGGAAACACAGATTTGCAGTTGGCAGGTTGGACATCTGGCATTGCTGGCGTGGTTTCAGTCATGCCCACATGCCTGAGACACCAGGTGGTGCCAGTTCCAGCCTGAGTTTAAATCCGAAGGCAGGAAATGACTAATGGCCCACGTGGAGACAGTCAGAGAGAGCCGCTTCCCCTTCCTTAGCCTTTAGTTCCGGTCACGTGTTCAACCGATGCGTTACATTCTGCCCAGTTGGGGGAGGTAATCTCCATGACAGCCCATTTAATGCTGACTTCACTGGGAAACACCCTCATGGACACGCCCAGAGAGATATTTCAGCAAATATTAGGCACCTCGTGGACCACTGAAGTTACTATTTCAGGTTAACCATCAAAACAACTTTGCCATTTTGTCAATCTTTGGACTCCAGAGTAAATAGTCAAAGTTATCTATCACAGGTAAAGAGGGGAAAAGGCCAGGTCTTCTCCTTTGACAAGGAACAGAACAATAATGTGACTGAGAGATGAGGGATGATATTCAATTTCAAAGTTGGCTGAGAACCTAAGAAATGCTCATTTTTATATTAGGGGACAGAGGCTCGGTTGAGCCCTGGGCATCAGTGTTCTTAAAACACTTGTCAGGAGGATGATTTTAGTCCAAGCTACTCACACAGAATCTGTCCTCCATTCATCTTGGGATACATTTGAATTGTATGCTGAAATTATGAAATAGAGAGACAGATTTAATAATCATTCCACTTAGTGAGTACAGCTGGGACAGGTAATTAAACAGGTTTTCTCTGGCCAGCAGGCCAAGAGCGGTGTAGCTCAGCGGCTCTGGCTCTCCGCGGGGCTTGGGTGGAAAGCTGATATTAAGCCGGACTTCTCCAGGCCAGCCCATGTCAGCATCTCTGTTCTTAGCAAACAGAAGTTATTAAAGGGGGCTCGTAAGGCCGCCAGAGGCCGGCCAAGGATTCAGCCTCAGGAACATCAGGTCTACTGTCTGAAAAATGAAAACAGCCTAGAATAACTGGAAGGTATTAGCATTATTTCTGAGATGGTCATGATCTGTTAAAATATAGTCTTCGTGAACCTTTGATATCATTGTAAGATGAATATTTAAACATTGGGAAACTAGTTCTTTAATTAAAAACTTGAAATTTTCTGAGCATTATGAAAATATAATACTTTACAAGATACAATATGTTTTAGAAACTTATTATTGGCCAGTCAGCAAATGATTCAACGTGGTCTCAGTTTGTGGTTTATGCAACAAAATGACCTGGATTCTACAAAATTGTTTAATGAAATATAGTCTTAAACTGATAAATATATGTACATGTGCATAAAATTATACATACTTATGAAGTTCCATATGATGTTTTGTTACATGTGTAAGCAGTATAATGTTTAAAAATCAGGGTAAATATCACTTGGAACATTTATCCTATCTATATAGTAAAAACATTTCTTCTAGCTTTGACCTAGACAGTATATTACATTACCAGTCATTACCATGGCACGCCAGTACTTCAGAATTTTTTCTCTCATCTAATCATTACTTAGTATTCATTTATCAACTTCTTCTTATTCTGTACCTTGTCCTGTTTTCTTCTTGGTCTCTGGCAGTCACCACCTGCTCCAAATTACTATGATAACCATCCACATGTGGAAGAATTCTTATCATCATGTACCTGCCTCACACCATTTAACATAGTGATCTTCTCTTCCCTCATGTATGTCTCCCTCGTATGACCTGTGGGTGGCTAGAATTCTCCTGCGTAACTGTACCACAGTTTCTTTATTATCAGTCATGGCACATATACTCCTTGCATTTCAAGACTATTGTGAATAGGATTAGAATGAACATAAGAGTGCAAATATCACTTCCACAGGCTGATTTCATTTCATTTGGACACACACCTGGTAGAGGAATTGCTGGATAATAGGGTAGTTCTATTTTTAGTTATCTCTCATAGTCTTATAATAATTTATATTACCACTGATAGTATGCAAGTCTTCCATTTTCTTCACATCCTCATCATCACAGATTATTTATTTTGACAGTAGCCATTCTTATTCTTTTTTTTTTTTTTTTAGATGAGCCTTGCTGTTTAGCCTAAACAGGGCTCAAACTCAGGTTATTCTCCTGCCTCAGCCTCCCTAGTGCTGGAATTACAGCCACACCTGGTCTGATGATAGTCATTCTTACTGGAGAGAGGTAAAGGCTTACTGTGGTTTTGAACTGTGTTTCCTTTTAATTCATGAGAATGAGAATGTTCTTCTTGTACTTGTTAAATATTTGTATGTCTTACTTTGAGGATCATCTATTAGGTTTGTGGATAGGTATCAGTGTCTTCGCACTGACCTCCTGTACCTCTCTAGTCCTTCTTGTTTCCTTTTGGAGATAAGGTCTCACTAAGTTGCTGGGTTTTGACCCGAACCCCCCACCCCACTTCTGCCTCTGTTGTCTGCTGTTTTGCTACTATTTTTGGAGTACTTTATTTATCTTGATATGAAGTCCTTGCCTGATACACAGATTGGGAATATTTTCTGCCACTGTGCGGGTTGTCTCTTTACTGTGGTGATTGCTTCCTTGGGAGTATAGAAGCTTTTTAGTTCAGTGTAATTTTATTTGTATATTTTTGTGTTTGTTTCCTGTGACTCTGTGTTCTCCTTCAAAATAGCATTTCCCTTGTTTTCTCTAATATGCAGTTTCATAGTTTCTGTCTCTCCTTTTTCCTATTATCTTCCTTTTCTTTTGTACTTTTTAAATGTATTATGTTTTTCATGTAAGAGAAACCACTTGACATCTAAGTTTGTGTTTCTGATTTATTTCACTTAACATGAAGGTCTCCAGGGGCACCTATTTTCCTACAAATGACTCAAAGTTATTTTAAATTCTTCATCTACTTCAAGTCAGTTTTATAAATGGTAAGAGACAGAGATCTAGTTTCATTCTTCTGTATGTGGATGCCCAGTTTTCCTAGAAAAATTTGTTGAACAGTGTCTTTTTTCCAAATCATATTCTTAGGAATCTCATAGAAAGTCAATTGTCTGTAGATGTGTGAGTTTAGTTCTAGGCTTTCGAATCTGTTTCACTTGTCTATATGTCTGCATTTATGTCAACACACAGCTATTTAATTACTATTGTATTATAGTATATTTTTAAATCAGGTTATGTAATGCTTCCTGCTTTTCTTTTACTTTTTTCTGATCATGGCTTTGGATATTCCTTGCTTTTGTCTGTACATGTTTCCATCCAAATTTAGATTGTTTTCTATGTCTTTGAAAAATGTCATTGGTATTTTGATATAGATTTCACTGAGCCTTTAGATCATGTTGGATGGTGAGAACATTTTAATAATAGTTACTCTATTAATCTATAAACACTGAGCATCTCTCTATTTTTATTTTTTCATTTTAGATTTTTTTCAGTGGTTTTTACTTTCTTTTCTACAGAGCTCTTCTTCTTTGGTTAAATTTTGTCTTAGAGGGCTGAGGATTTAGCTCAGTGATTCTGGTGTCTTCCTTGCAAGCACGAGGTCCCCAGTTCAGTTCCTGGTGACCACATATCACAATTCTGGGTGCTGTGACTCATGCCAACCAGCAATCTATACCACACACCACAGTGCCAAGTGTGGTGGCTCACGCCTGTCATCCCAGCACTCAGGAGGCAGAGACAGGAGGATCGCTGAGTTTGAGGCTTGCCTGGGGTACGTAGTGAGCTCAGGGCCAGCCTGAACTACAAAGTGAGACCTTGTCTCAAAAACATTTTTTTTTCTCTTAGATATTTTACTTCTTTGTAGCTATAATAAATTATATTAATTTCTTAATTAATATTTTAGATATCGGGGTGACAGGTAATCTTCCCTGTCAATTTTAGTGGCCTAAGAGCACCACAAGTGTTTGATGGCGCACAATTCTGGATATGTCTGGGTGGGTCACGGAAGTGCACACTTAGAATTTACATTTGGTCCCTGGGCCATTCTTCTCTGGCCTTTCTCCTCTGGATTGCTTTGTAGGCACCATGAACCTTGTCCCTTTGCTCTGTCACGTTTTCTTCCATGATGTTCCTGCCTTCTGCTAGTCAGTCATGAGTTACATCTTCTAAAACAGTGAGCTAAATAAACTCCTTCGTTAACTTGGAGGTGTCAAGGATCTTGTTCAACAACATAAAACCTGACTAGTACATAGACTTCGTGTATAGCAATGCTACTGTATTTTGTATGTTGACTTTGTAATCTATAAAATGTTTTATTACAGTGTTATTACAGTGTTTTTATTTATTAGTGTTTAGTTATTACAGTGTTTTTGAGGAAGTTTTGGGGTTACTATATAAACAGGTCATGTCATCGGTGAACAGTGAATTTGATTGCCTCTTTTCCTTTTAATATACCCTTTATTTCTTTTTCATGTCTAACTGCTCTGGGTAGAGCTTCCAATAGTATACTGAATTTAAGTGTAGAATGGGCATCGCTGTCTTGCTTCAGATCCTAGAGTGACAACTTTCAGTTCACCCATTCAGTGTCATGCTAACTGTTGGCTGCTATGTAGACCTAGATAATTTGGTAATATTTGGCTGATGACTAGTCTTGCTAAAAAGTTTTAAAAAAGTGGTGCCTTAGTAGGGGAAGCAGGGATTTGGGCATAAGTGGGTCTTTTTCTAGTTTCTTAAATCTCTTTATTTGATCATTCCTACCAAGCAATCAGGTAGATCTTTCTTAGATAGGCTTTGGGTTTCAAGGCGACATGACAACTACAAGCTGTTGGTCTTTTTTTTTTTTTGAGACAGGGTCTTGCTTTGTAGTTCAGGCTGGCCCTGAGCTCACTATGTAGCCCAGGCAATCCTGGAACTCAGCAATCCTCCTTCCTCTGCCTCCCGAGTGCTGGGATTACAGGCCTGAGCCACCACGCCTGGCACTGTGGTATGTGGTATTTTGCTGCTGGGTGTGAGTCACCAGGCCCAGCATTGTATGTAGTTACCAGGGATCGAACTCAGGACCTTGCACTTGTGAAGCAGGTGCCAGAACCACTGAGCTAAATCTCCAGCCCCAAGCTGTTGGTCTCTTAATACTTATATCTAGAAAAGAACACAAAATCATTCCTGCCATATTCTCTTGGTCTAGTATTCAAAAAAGTTTCTTTTACTCAGAGAAAGGGACACATATTTAGCTTCCCAGATTACTGGAGACATAGTTGTGCACTGTCACGCTGGGCTCAAAATAAACAGGTATTTTTTTCACTTATTAGATATTCTGTACATAGTTTCAATGTGGGGTCATTTATGTAATCCCTAGTATGTGCTATTCATGTCCATTATAATGTTTGAAGAAGTTGACAGGGAGCTCATATAACTCATCTTAGTTCACTGCCCAATTACACAATAGAGTCAAATTTGACTCTCCTGACCTGTATCTTAATGATCATCACACATAGTCTATTTTTCACACACAGGGTAAAAGATATGTGGTAATTTTATATCCTTGCCTTTGAGTTTTCCTTCAGGACAAATGACACAAATGAAATATCTAAGAGCCAGTTGCTGTAGACAGCCTAAGAATTACAACTGTGGTTCTTTATATTTTCATTCCTTGAGTGTAAGGATTAAGGCAAGGCACAGTGGTGCACTTCAAAAGAGATAGGGAGCGGGCTAGAGATTTAGCTCAGTGGTTCTTGTGCCTGCCTAGCAAGGACAAGGTCCCTGGTTTGATCCCAGTAATCACATATGACAGCACTGGGTGTGGTGACTCATGCCCACAAGTAATAAGTACCCCATTACCACATACCACAATGCCAGGCATAGTCCCTCATCCTTGTCATCCCAGCACTCAGGAGGCAGAGGCAGGAGGATTGCTGTGAGTTCAAGGCTTGCCTGGGCTACATAGTGAGCTCAGGGCCAGCCTGAACTACAAAATGAGACTCTGTTTAAGAGAGAGAGAGAGAGAGAGAGAGAGAGAGAGAGAGAGAGAGAGAGAGAGAGAGAGAGAGAGAGAGAGAGAGAGAGAGAGAGAGAGAGAGAGAGAGAGAGAGAGAGAGAGAGAGAGAGAGAGAGAGAGAGAGAGAGAGAGAGAGAGAGAGAGAGAAAGAGGGAGAGAAGACTGTTAGATATCCTTGAGCTTTTTGAATTGGTAGTCAAACCACTGGTAGCATAAAATTATCCTTGGCAGTGTATATGATGATGCAAGCATTCAGAACTGTTACATTCAGGCTTCTTATAGTGTTGTTGTTGCTGTTAATAGAGAGGCCCTCAAGAAGTGACTCCTGACAAGGGTGCTAAGGACAAAGCAGCGGTGTAAGGAGCTAAGCAGGTTATGTGATGGACAGAAAACTAGGGAACGTAAAAGGAGGAGGATGCTTAGACTAGTAGATTTCTACAATATGAATAGAAAAAGAACAGGAGGAGGGCCTGCAAAGACGCTTTCCTCAGTCCTGGAGAGCCTGGAGTAATTTTTATAGATGACATTTGTATAATTCCTTTGCCATTTTCAAGATACAAGTAATTTATGCACACATCAAAAATAGGTATTGTTCTTTTCACAGAAAATAACATAAATCGAAGTTCAGGGAATTTAAATGCCTTGACCAGCCTTCTGTGTCTTAAGTATCTAAATCAGGATTTGAGTACAACTTCTATCCCCTCCAAATTCAGTAGTGTTTTAAAAGTACATATGTTTCAAAATCCTGAGTTAGAAAGTTTGGGCTTTATTGCATTCAGTGATGGAAAATTGATGGACCAAGAAGACAATAGGACAATCTTTGAACCTAGGAAGCAAATTCAGCATATCTGACCCCCTCTGCTATTCAGTATTAACATTGTCGTTTTAAATCTAAAGTGAAAATAAATCCCAAGAGTTATAAAAATGAAAACATTTATAAGTATCCCCAGCGCACAAGGTATGATATTTGTTGCCTCTGTTGATACCCAGGTAATGTCTACTGATTAATCTCTATAGTACGTTGGCATGGGCTACCAGTTCACGACTGCTGATCAGGATGATGCATCATCCCGTCCCAAGCTCAACACGGTGTAAACACAATACAAATTCTTCACACACCCACTATGTAAGTTTCTACCATGTTTTCTGGCCAACTTGTTAAGTCTTTAGGTACTCTTCTTAGAAGGCATCAACTCTAAGGACAAGTAGCTTTACTGCCCTGTGGGTCCAGAAAATGGGTAATGCTGGAAGGGAGGAAATACCATAATCAAAAGAGGAGTATAAACAGTGTGGGAAGACAGTGGACATGTGTGTAGAAGTGTTCTGCACTGAAGAAGGAATTTCATTTCCAAGCAGTTTCCTCCACCAAATGTTCTTCTTTGCCTTCCTTTTGTGAAAGAAGTGAAAGGAGCCCTGTACTCTCAGAGACTTAAACAGTGGTGTCATTTTGATACTGAAAATATGTAACTTATTAATTTTTCTTCCTTTTGCTAAGTGCTTTACAAAACGTAGAGAAGTCTTTCTAACCAAAAAGAACTCAAATCAGATACCTTGTGCTTGTCGTAAAGCTGTCAGTTAGCTGTATGATATGAGTGATACACAACTAAGCTAGACTGAGAACAACGCAGAGATAAACAAGGTGGAACCATTGACTGAATTCGTACACACGGAAAGCCGAGCTGGGTGCAGTGGCGAATGCCTGTGAGCTCAGCACCGTGGAAGTTTGGGCAGCACTATGAGACCCTGTCTCAGGAAGAAAAAAGAAGGCATAAAAAGGAAGGTGAAATTCTAGACCTGTGTATCTCTGTACTCAAAAATCGCACAGCACCCCGCATGGCCTCTTTCTCCTGAACACTCCTCTCCTTCAGGCTGTGCTTCTTGTTTTTCAAGGGATGTGGCTTATGAGTTTTTCAGTGATCTCATATTTTTGTTGACGTTGTCTGAAAACAGTGCCTGCTGGAGCCTCTTAGACTCTACCTTTTCAGAATGATTCCTTCCTCCATAACTTCGGTCCATTTAAACTTTTATAGATAGCTTTTACCTATGAGATTAAGGCATTATATCTGACTCAACTTTTCTCTAAAATCTCAATGGGGAAAGTGTTATTTTTTTTCTCAGTATTTTATTCTAATTTTTAGGAAGACCAGGGGAAAGATACTGATTAAGGTGCTAACAATTATTTTTATGTGTTAACTTGGCTATTCTACAGATCTTCCTTATTTGGTCAAATACTAATCTGTGGATGTTACTACAAAGATACTTTTCAGATGTGATTAACAGTTAAATCAGTAACTTTGAATAAAACAGATCATCTTACATAGTATGACTGAGAGTCCTACTATCAGGTGACAGCCTTAATTAATAAGATTGTGGTCTTGTGAAGGAAAAATGATTATGCCTCTAACCTGTGTTTAGACTTGATGCTTACAGTGTCAACAGCTGAATAAATTTCCAGCTCACTCCATTTTTCTGGAGAATCCTAATATAAGTAGTCATATTTGTAGCAACAATTCAATAATTGATATAGGTAATGGGAAAATTGTGTAGAGAAATTTAGTTTAATACTTTTTGTATTTATCGGAATTCATGTAGATTTAAATTTTCCTGAGATACGCGTATTGTCCCATAACTCCATAGGATCATTTTGGAAACAGTAGTTTGACTTATGGGATGGCTCTGTGTTTTATTTAGAGTAGTAGCAGAGCACTCAGGGAGGGTGCTATGGGGAGGGGTGTGGTTAGGTTGTAAGCTCTGGGGAAAAGCATGTCTACTGCCCCTCAGTGACTGGGTTCAAGGCAGCAGCATGTAAACAGTGTGCTTTGTCTTTAAGTAAAAATGGGAGCATTCTAAAGCTCTTAATTATCCATAACCATACTGTTTAAGGCATTCTTTAGCTATAATATGCAAATATATATGTAGCAAGTATATATATTAAAAATATTAATATGAGAACTACATGATGAGAACATATTATCTGAGGTCACTATTTAAAACCTCTAAGTATTCCTGTTTAGGTTATTAGAATAGGTTGAAATCTTCAAACTTAAATGCATACCACTAAAAAAAGCACAAAGAATAATGATAGAAAATCTAAACTTTTATCCTTAGAAAAATAATTGAAATAGACATCTTTTTTTCTTGTCAATATTTTGCATGATTTTGAATTCACTGAATACATATAACAGGCTTGGAAAGTGGCTATTGCAATTTTAGTCTGAGTAATCGTAACTTAGAGAATTATCACCATCAAGGTCCAATGTGAGATACCTTATGTACAACTAACTGTATTATAACACATGTATCCACTATAAATTCTAGGAAAAATTTATACTTTCTAAAGGATCTGAGCCTTCAGATCTACCAGAATACTGCACAGGTTCTCTTAAAAGAATACTTTTGTGTTTGCATTGGGCACACTCCTTAGGGAAGTTTTAATTTCTTGAGTCAGTACTGTTTTGTAACAGTAAAATGTCAGGAAATTTATATGAGTATTAGCTTGCCTTACTCTTTCAGAATACTTACTCATATAATTCTCAGTAATCATAAAGAGTACTGATCTTCCCAATTTAACATTTTGCAATGAGCCGAGGTTTCTGGAAAGGAACACAAGCAAAAATCCTTTCTGATTAGATAGACTATCTCATGATATTAGTCAAAGTTTTAAAAGGCAGTAGAATTAAAGAGTTCTCTGTTATACAATAGGCAATATTTTGCCAAAGATTTTACGGTCCCTTATTTTGTTCTAACACTCATTCCACAGGGTTCCTTTGGATATTATAAAGCTGTTAAAATCGTTAGGTAGATTGGAAGACACTATTAGACAAAATTAGAATCATCAAGAGTTTCCTTCCATTTAGATCCATGACCCAGACAGCTGGCTCACGTTTCAGTGTTCTGTAAAGGATACATAATTGTTTCAGTATCAACTTGGCACTCACTTCAATGCGTAGACAACAAGATTCATTTTTGTCCTGTCTGTCCCGGCCCCGTGGCCTGTACCCTCCACGGCTCAGAGTCTGTCTGTTGCTTAAATACATATTTTAGAAGGCAGCATTCCTCTCTCAAAGATGCTTCTGCTCCATGTGCCAGGGGACCTCATATCTGGTGAGCAATATTTACTAGAAAGCATTATAACACTGAGAAAACTCTCACCGAAAAGATCTTCATCCGATGGCGTGGGCTCACCTTGAGAAAGGCACACAATTCCATATTAGAATAAGCACTGTTCTGAGCTTATTTTAAGGCCCAGCCTTTATTAGTAAAGTTTGCCAATCACTTCTAAGGGCAAGAGGATAATGTACAACACACTGAGCCTGTTTTACGCCTAACTCCCAAGAGTAACTGTGATGTTATGGTGTCCTCCAAGTCTTGTTCTCTTATTGACTTTTCTTTCTCTATTCGGCACCAGGACTCACACTCTTGATGCTAATAATCCGCTCTGAACCAGCCCTCCTGGCTCAGGCTGGCATCCCTCTACCCCCAGCAGCTGCCCAGCATGCTCACTGCTTAATCACTTCATGCCCAAGAGCGCGTGAGCTGCACTGAGTGAAGCTTGTAATCAAATGGTAGAGCTCTACTTGATTACCATTCACAACAGTAGCTCAATACATGATTTTTCTAATTATCTCCCCTGGGGTGGACATTAAGCCCCTATTTGGTTTTCAATTATAACATCTACATATCTTAGTCCCTGAACATTCCTAAGGGATATATCCTCAGAATAGCTCTGGAGAGTCAAAGTTCCTGGAAAGAAACTCCTTTTGATGTCTTCCTTTTTCATTCCTAGTATGTTGGACTATTGTTTCCAGAAAAGCTGGAGCAACAAACACGAAACAATCAAGTTAGATCCCCTTTAAAATAACTTTTCAGGAAATTTGCCCAATGGGGCAATGAAGAAATGTCAGGTTAATTTACCATATGTATTTTCCATATGTAGAAGCATCATTCATACCTTGTTCAGTAATGTGTTGTGTGTTTTTTTAATAGAAAGTAGTTATATTTATTGGGTGGTGTAGGTACATAATTCTTTGAATCTAAATCAGACCAGACTGTAGTGGAATTATGTGGAAGATATTTGATGGATTGAAGTTTTCTCAGAAAATGTTCAAATGAATATTAGTATATGTCCATTTTTTAAATTCTAGAGATAATAGCACGTATCTAGTTTTACTACTGTCTTACCATTGTCCTGACAAATTGATAAAAAGGAAAGTGATTTCCTGCACGAAGTTGAATTTGGCAAAATATTAATATTCTCCTCATGCTCTTTATTCCCAGAGGAGACATTCTGGAGTCATTTCATTTGAGTGTCAAGTTTTATTAACGATCTTAGTCAGAATCATTTATATTTTCCAGTTTCTTCGCACATGTCATTAACAGGGTGCTGCTTCCTTGCTTGCATGACTATCTGATTTTCTTTTTCTAGTTAAATAGTGTTCCAAATGCAAAATCTAATGCTTTGGGTAATCATGTGAATTTATGACCATTGCTCAGATTCTGGGCTTTCAGAAATGAAATTGAATATATCATATTTCTCTATAAATGTAGGTGTTAGGGCTGAGATAGATCCAATGTTGATGATCTCTTTATTTAACAGTTTCAAAATGCCATATGTGACTGAAAGCAACAGAATAGAAATAACTGTGTTTATAGCAAATAGAACCGGAAATGAAAGTGAGATACGCAGAAGGCTTCTCAGAGAAGTGAGCAGCCTTACTAGCAGCAATCAGCAGGTTCAAGGAAGAGATTCGAGTGCATTCAGTTGTAGGACGGGGAAATCAAAATGGAGAAAATACGATGACTATTTTCAGGTGCTCAGAATCTTCCAGAAGGATAATCTGAAGACTAAACTAGATCTACCTTAAGGCAAAACGCTTGTTGATTTAGACCAACTTCGTGTGAAACAACGTGTATCACTAGGTCACAGGGTCTCAGAATCTCTATCATGATCGATCTGTGTTATTGCAAAAGCAGTGGCCCCAGCTAAATTGAAAAACTCCCATTTGGGAGATCTTCTAAAGTGAACACGAACTGCTCCTTCTTAGCCAGTGTTCATTTATCTTTCCCACTTAGGTTGTGCGAGTGCGATTAGCAACATGGGAAGCCCTACGTGAACTAAGCCTGGCACTCGAACCTTCGCAGGCTGAAGACCTTATTCTTCATGTTAGTGCATTTTCAGGTAAGGCTTTTAGGAGGTAACTGTGTGTGGGATGGTAACTGTATATGGGACTTTATATGGGATGATTCAGGGTGGGGTCCTAATGAGAGACGATCGAGGACCTTGCAAGAAGAGGTGGAAGTAAGATATTTTCCCGGGACCTGTGAGAAGAGAGCTAGAATGGAGGTTGGCAAACTAGAAGAAAGGCCTCACCACGAGTTCACCAGGATCACCTGACTTTTCAGCAAACCAAAGTGTGAGAAAAATAAATGTGCATCATCTAGGCCACCAGTATTATGGTATTTTGTTAGGAGTAGACCAAGACAGGAAATATACTTACTTCAAACGTACACCTACACTGAGAGGACAGATAATTATTCGCCATTTCACTTAGTTTTCCTGCTGTTTCTGTGATAGCATCTGTAGTCACCACAGGTCTATACAGGTTTTTGAAAGCTGCATTCGTTCCGTTTGCTCATCATCCTACAATCATTTGTCAAAATTCTTAGAACACAAGTGAATTCTGTGGCTAAAAAGAAATAAGCAGATTTGAAAGGCTTCATTTGAGATTTGAACAATCTAAATCAGGGTTCAAGGATGTTTGTTGTTCCGGGAAATATTAAACACAAAATATATAGATGCGAACATATTTAAGGAAATATTAAATACAAAATATATAGTTTCAATAAATCTTTTGATTTTATTCTATCGATTTCATTAAGTACATATTCAAATTATACTTTGTGGCCTAGAATATCTATTTTACTGTATTTGGGGTTTGAATCAGATCCAGATGGGAACTTGTACTTCCACAAGATAGGCAGAGGGTGATTTCAATTAGAGTATGGGAGAACAACATTGCTACTCCTCAAGTTTATCCAAACATTCCTAAAAAGGAGATACACTTCTCAGGACAAGTCCAAATTTTTAAGCCTCAGAATATCTCAAAAATCAAAAGGAAGATTATTCATTTAACCAAAAAAGTGTTTTGTTAATTCTCATTGAGTATTAATTCCAACAAACTTAGATGATAATATGATTTTTCCACTTGAAGTTTTTTTTTCCTAAAGCTACTTTCACTAAGAACAAAACACTTTATGCTTCTAGAGGTGATTTTTGACATGTTCAGTAACAGATGCGAAATATAGAGGCAAGCTAAAGCCAGTGGGGAAGAGTCAGGAGTACTGCTTTCCTTTTCACGCTCTACCCATTTTCTTTTCCTATAGAGCGGGGAAGATTCGCTTACATAAGTAGCACTGGAGACTAGACTTCATGGTTTTATGTGGCTACATGGGCCGTCTATTTAGATGTTTGCCTTTGACTTCTCCCTCACTGCTTACTCAGTATTCCTTTGTATTCTTGAGCCATTTTTTTGTGGTGATAGGGTACTCACTTGGTTTGCATGTTTTTTTCCCTTAATTTTGTGAAGATAATATCCATACAAACACATCCAATACACTGTGATATAATTATTAAATGTATCTGGTACTCATTGATGATAGCTGTTATAATATATGGATATAATTGCACTAGGATCTTTGAGTGAACACATATTCTGTCATTTTGGCTATGTTTAGTAGATCACACACATAGGTGAATCTATGTATCATTGCCATGAAACAATATGATGAATTTGACTTTAAAAGCACCAGATAAGTCATTACATTTGTGTTTCAAAACTCTTTGGTATTCATCTACATTTCTGAATGCATTTTATTATAGACTTTTCACTTTTTAGTTTTAGTACTGTTTCTACAATTCTTCTGATAGACACAGATAAAATAGTTATTGTCTGTTCTGAGACATTGTTTTCTCCTCTCAGTGACATGATTTTAGGATCTGTTTAGAGTAATATATAGAGAAATTGCTAAAAAAAAAAAGAAGGGTGGTGTACGGGCACAAATCTGAGTGTACAAGCCATATCTAAGAGCCTGAGTGATCTTACAAGTTCGTTGATTGTTCAGTGTGATTGTGAGCTTATATAAAATGTACCGATAAAGAATTCAGTTTAAAAATAGTTTGTTGATCGATTCATGAGTGGTGTCTAATCTGCTCATGTTATCATGTGGCGTAGGTCTGCATACATGGGTGTTAGAAAACATTTCTTTGGTGAGACGTGAGAACCGAAGAATACAAGTCGGGCGAGAGAAATTCGGGGTCCTCGTCCTCCTTTTGCGGCTGCCTAAGTGGTTTGAGGAAATTCAGCTGTTTCTCTCCTTCACACATTTAATCAGCGTTTCTGGACTAGACTAGATTCGGCACTGTTTTCCTCCCTAGCCCCTTTCGATACAATGAAGTTCCCGTAGTTAAATGTTTGCCACTTTAGAGAGATTCATTTCCCAGGCTGTCTAGAAGTAGTGGGCTGCTGTACTCTTGTTCACTTTGCTCCTTAGATGCTAAGACATAGCTGTTACGTAAATCCTGGAAAAATTTGCTAGAAATACCATCTTAGATGTCATATGTAAAGTAAAAGCTGCTGGAACTTTAGATGCTCCTTCTGGTTTTTAGATACTCCTTATGGTCGGGTCTAGTGTTCTTCTCTAGTTTCTTCCTGTGAATTATTTAGAGCACTGATTTCACTTTTACTCAGTGGGTCTCACTCAAGTTGATGAAAATCTGCATGTCAAGGGCCACAGGGGAATCTTGAATGCTATTTGAATGAGCTTCATTTCACTATATTTATATTCACTATAGAGTTACATAATTAAGGGGGACATGACTTGTATGCTATTTTTATGAGCTAAAATTTTCTTCACTGTTTCCCCCTTATGTTAGGAAATCACAAAGCACAGAACACAGTGGATTGTTGAGATTTCTTTGATACTCAAAATTCAAGGTTTTCACAAAAAATTATTTTGTGTGTTTTAATATTTTGCATGATCACTATATCCCAGTAGAAGAGAATAAAACACATTATATTCAGCTAACTCTACTGTAGTGGTAAAAAAATCAAGCCTTGAGTAATTATTTTCTTTATAAAAGAGAAAGCTGTGAAATTCAAGCATTACTACTATTGAATTATAAAACAACAAACTATCTTTTTCTTTGAGGCTTTCATCCATATAATTTACAGTGCAAATGTAATTCTTGGTACACAAATGTTTCTATATTGAGAGCAGTGTGAAAAATAGAATGCCTAGTTTCAATTTTCTTGCCAAACAAAGGAAACAAAATCCTTCCCCATCTTCTGTATTATGTGAGTGCCAATAACGCCTCTTTGATGGTAGCTTTGTGTTGTATTGTGTTTTTGCTTTTAATTAAGATATATTGGGTAAAATAGTACTTCATTGTATTGTGCGAAATACGGAAGCATGGGCTAATTACAGTCTTCAATGGGATTCAGTACAGAACTCATGTTACTGTCTCATGCCTGTTTTTTAGTTTAGCAGAGTGTTCCAGTGTTTTTTCTCCTGGGGTTTTCTTTTTAGCTTCTCTTCCTCCAAATAAAAAGCATGACCCCTACCTAAAATGTTAATTAAATGACTACCTCTCTTGGAAAAGTTTTTATTTAAAAATATTCTTACATTTTGGGTGCCAAAACTCAATTTTGCCCCATCTGGCCCTTTTCACAGCACTTGTTTTTAGAGGGCATAATTTTCACAGAAGGCAGAATTCAAAGTTAGCAGAAAGTAGGTTGGGAGCCAGACAAATATGGAAGAAATGTCACCCTCATCTTTATTTAAACGTGACTAACCTTTGTAATTTAGTCATTAAGTTTTATTGAAAATGAACCAAATAGAGTCATTAGTTGTATAAGGGTATGGAATAAATTTAGATATTACATTGAAGAGTAAAATCTCTAGAACTTCTGGGTAAGGACAAAAATGTAGGTTCCTTATTGGAAGCTCATTATAAGGTAAAGAAAAACAATATTATCCAGATTGAAATTGCAATTTACTAAGATGCTAACCTATTTCAGAAATTGGAATACTATGATACAATTTCAAATGATGCCTAGAATATATTTTTCAAGAAACTTATTACATGTTTATTAATTGCTGTGAAAATTTTTCAAATTAATATATCACTAGATAATAAACAAATAAGTTTCCATAGCTAATATCCTCATTTGGTGCCTGTGAGATACTGTAAAAGTGGGATTGGTGGTAAGAAAGAGCGAGTAGATAATTCTATTTCCTTTTATAAAACTTTAGTAAATATATCCATAAATATTTGAGAATATTCATGCTTATTTTGGTTTATATCTAGATGTTCCCCAAAGCCACAGAGGTCATACATGGAACCTTTGACAGGTGACTGGATTATGGTGGTCGTACAGTGGGCTTACACTTAGCAGGTGGGGTCTGATCAGAAGAGGTCAGTTTGGTGGGTGTGACCTGGAAGAGTTTATTTCTTTTCCGGGTTATCGTTGACTAGCTATTCCTCTGTAAAGCCTTTATCTTGCTGTCTTTCCCCGGAACCAGTCAAATATGGACTGAATCATAGGAAGTGAAAGCCATAATAAACCTGTCTTCCTTTAAGTTACTGGTGGTGGGTATCTTAACTGTGATGTGATTACCACAGTGTTAGAAGCATGTGTTGTGAGAAAAACGGTTATGAAACGAAAAGAAAGATTTTGATGTATATTATAAAAGGAGTAATTTCAATAATTGTGAAACATTCTGTTTTATATACTTTCCTGACTTGTTTCCAGACACTTGTAGTTTTCTTTGTCATGAATTTTCTGCAAGCATTATATAATCTTTTGTTGAACTCCATTGTATTGAAATGGTAATTGTAATTTTAGTAACTGTCATTTTTCATTCTGCATGCTAAATACAAGAGCCCGTTAAATGCCTGAAAATTCATAAAGTAATAATGTATTTTAAAATTCAGCTTTGCAAAAACTAGTCCTAGAAGTGTACTAATATATATGTTATGTGCACTTACTTTGACTATAAAATTAAACCTTTATAGCTACTCCATGTTAGTACATATGTACAAGTGACTTCTTACTTCATTCCAGAATATACTATAGGCCTCTAATAAAGTTTTTTTTTTTTTTTTTTTTTGAGACAGGGTCTCGCTTTGTAGTTCAGGCTGGCCCTGAGCTAACTATGTAGCCCAGGCAAGCCTCAAACTCAGCAATCCTCCTGTCCCTGCCTGTTGATTGCTGGTGGGTGTAAGTCTCCACGCCCAGCATTGTATGTGGTTTCCAGGGATCGAACTCAGGACCTTGCGCTTGCGAGGCAGGCGCCGGAACCACTGAGCCAACCCTCCGGCCCCTCTAATAAAGTTTTACACATGATGTTCAAGTCACTGTCTCCATGCCCTGGGACCTGTGGCTCATTATTATTACCATTTCAATGAAGAGGAAACGGAAGCTTTAGTAAATTGGGAAAAGGCTTTCAAATCCATGAAGCTTGAATCAAGAACTTGTCATCATAGCCAGTATTTAATGCTACGTTATGTATAGGTAAAGTTACACTTAAGAGAAGGAGATGTTGATTTAAAGCTCTCTCCTTCTGTATTTCAACAATGATGCACAAAACACCCCACACCGTATAGTGTCTTGTTAATTCACATGTGTGCACAAAGCTGCACAAGAGCTTTGGATGTAGAAGAGGTATTGTGTCACTGTCCTTGTTTAGAGATCTTTTTTTTTTTTTTTTTTTTTTTTTTGAGACAAGGTCTCGCTTTGTAGTTCAGGCTGGCCCTAAGCTCTGTATGTAGCCCAGGCAAGCCTCAAACAGCAATCCTCCTGCCTCTGCCTCCCGAGTACTGGGATGACAGGCATGAGCTACCACATCTAGTTAGAGATCGATTTTTAAAAATCTAAGTTAGATATTATCCCAGCATAGTATGTCTGTTGGTTAGGGTAAAACAGAATGTCTGCGGCATGTGCTTCAAGGCCTTGTACAGTTTGGCTGCAACTTCCCTGCCTGAGCTGAGCCCCTACCCTGCTCCATTTCCTCATTCCATTTCACCCTGTTTTTGTTGTGTTTTTGAGACAGACCAGTGAGATGCTTGGAATTTGCCTGTGCTGTACTTTGGGGAAGGACTTGCTCTGGCTACCAGAAAATCTGTCTCCTGTAAAGACCTCCATTTACTTTCCAGTCTTATTCTGGGCTAAGCCTGCTTTAGACCTGATTTAGTAGGATAACTTTCTGCACCCTCACACCAGCAATTCTAATTTCTTTATTAATGGCGGTCTTGACACATTAGAAGGCCCTGATTCAACTTCTTTCTCAAATTGCTCCTGAAAGCTTTGATATAGTGAGACATACAGGAATCTCACAAGCACCATGCAGAAGATGGTTGAAAACACGTTCCATTTTTTCTTTCTCCAAATATTCAATTCCTTGTAGCATATATATAATTTACTTGTTTATTATTTCTTTCTATTGCTTTACATCAAAACATTTATGGACATACACTAAATTCATGAAAACAGTGCTCGGTAAAGTTGTCAGTCAACTATTATTTAAGTAGGAGAATAGAGGCAACATTAGTATTTTTGGGAAGGATAAAACTCAGGTAAGTCAAAAATATAGTTTTGTAAATGAGGGTGGTAGAGTTCATACTCTGTGGAATGAACAGATGTAACTGTGTGATACAGGAGCACATTGAAGGATGGGTAGGCTTTTTGACACGAACAAAAAAAATCTAGTTTTAGCAAGTCTGGGAAGGTGAAAAATAATTTATTAGGAGTTTATTTATTCATTAAATATATATGTGGCTCACATATTCCACTGGACATTGTCTTCAGCAGATATCAATTGTAATTCTCTTGATTGTTTCTGTCACTGTGTTCTTTGAATGCCAGTTTTTTTAAAGCTCACTGAGATCCTGTTTTTATTCAGTTAGCAAATTATCCATGCCAGTATTATTTTAGAGTCTTACTAACTGCTTGTAATGGTTAAATGCTGACTATTAATAAGAAAATGAGAAATGTAAAATTCAGAAAAAAACATTCTATGTATGTGTATGTGCACATGTGTGTGTGTGTGTTGAGGAAGGCATGTTGAGAGATATCCAGAGAGTAGAAATGGGAATAAGCACAAGACAGATACAATTGATCAATGAGCTCACTGGTTCTAAGATGAAATCATGCCCATATATATTTGTTGTGGTTTTAAACTTCATATAACACACACATTCTTTTATTTGATTCAATATGTTAATCGAAAATCATACATTTGTGCTTACACTGGTTCCTTCTGTTCTAATACACAAAATTGGAACATTACATTGTTGATGTTTTGCAAGGTATGTGCCATTAATAAATGCTACCATTTATTCTTGTTTAGGTCACTTTCTTTCTTTAAACACAGAAACTTGCTGCCTTTTTTGAAGAAAGGATCATTCTGGAGTAGATTGCTGTGGGTGAGGTTTCTCTCGTGCACTAGTATTCTGGAGCTATAAAAAAATTTACCATAAACTGAGAAGGTGTTCAAGGGAAATTTATCCTTTCACATATCTAGAGAGTAGAAGTCAGAAATCAAGAAAAAATGTCAGCAGGAACACGTACTGCTTTCTCTAGAAGAAAATCTGCTTCATCCTGCTCTCTTAACTTGTGGTGCTGTCAGTAATCTTGTGTTTTCTTGGACTTGTGGATACATCACTCGCATCTTTGCCTCTGTTGTCACATGCCATTCCCTTTCTCTTCTCGTAAAGATGCCAGGCTTCTTGGTTTTGAGCCAACAGTAATTAAGTGTGACCTTATGTTGGCCGAATTGTGTCTGCAAAGAACTTATTTTCAACTTGGGGCACATTAAAAGTCCCGGGGATGGAAACTTCACCCTACTTTTTGAGAGATACAATAATTCAACCCACATTATATTGTATAATAAACAAGCCATTTACTTCTTTGCATTGTGGTTGTTGTCATAGAGGTTGCTTCTGTTTGCTGTACTTGCTTTACCTTGGGCATTTCTGGTTGGGTCACGTCTTGACACGCACAGGTCTGCTTTAATGTAGCTTATCACTACAGTCACTAAGAAAAGTCACTACTCCTTCGGTTCGCAAAGTAATGATGATGGACTATAGTTTTAATCCAAGAAGATCAGAACTTTTAAATGAAAAAAACACAAATCTAAGAGATTTAAGAGATAGAGAACTGGATTTTTTTCATGGATACCTCGGCATTATCTGTCTTTTTTGTCCTTCTCATCCGTGCCATTTTCCTCCTCCTCTTTTTTCCAGGGTAACTAAAGGTCGCAAGATATATGTAATGCAAATGTCGAAGCACCTCCACTTATCTAGGAAATTTTACCATTAGAATTGCTTGGAGTCGGGTAAAGACATTTAGAGTGCTTCTTTCTGATTTAATCTTTTTGGCTTTAATGTATCTTCTATTATATTCTCAAATGTGATCAACTAGTCTTTTTTTTTTTTTTTTGAGACAGGGTCTCGCTTTGTAGTTCAGGCTGGCTCTGAGCTCACTATGTGGCCCAGGCAAGCCTTGAACTCAGCAATCCTTCTGTCTCTGTCTCCCGAGTGCTGAGATGACAGGCCTGAGCCACCACGCCCGGCATTGTGGTGTGTGGTATTGATTGCTGGTGGGCGTGAGTCACCACACCCAGCATTGTATGTGGTTACTGGGGTATTGAACTCAGGACTTTGCGCTTGCAAAGCAGGCACCGGAACCACTGAGCTAAATCTCCAGCCCCCAACAAGTCTTTTTTAATGGATGTTTTGATATACAATATGCAGGATAATATGCATATATGTGATATGTGGTCTACTTGGAAATCTACATGTTTCTTTCATGTCGAGTCCTTTGAAGCTTTGATCCTTAGTTTTGAAGAATCATAAGTAGTTTATGCTGCTGGTGCTACCCTTCCATATTCCCTTCAACTTGATCATTATTTATTATTGCAAACATTTCTGATTAGCAAAGAGATACCAGTGTTCTCATTACTTTAAAAATTAGGCACATGAGCAGACACAGTCCCACACGCACTCACCATATACATATTGAAGTTCTTGAAGAAGCTATTTGCTCTCAGAATATATTCTCTATAGTAACTTGCCTGCACTGAGTGGCTGATTGATTGGTGCTCTGTACAATCACAGCTGAGCTCTTCGGCCCCGTCATAAGAGTTCAGAAAGAAGGAAGACGAGCAATCAGGAAGAACACTCACACACTTTGGAGGTCTCTTGATTCACTTTGGTATTTATAAGACCCTTTGAACTCAGCCAAAATATTGAACCAAAAGAGAAATAAGTCATCTCCTAGTTAATTTGAAGGAAGAATATATTTTTGGCCTTTTTTTTGTGGACCAGCAAAGAAAGAAAATAATTATAACAAAATAGCACAGTTGTGTAATAATCATGGTGTTTCATAATGGAAAGGTTACTTGAGGTAGAAATATCTGAAGACAAGTTCTCCTATGGTACTTGCTAGAAAGTATTGTTGGTCAAGACATCCCAGAGAAGTTCAGTAGATATTTTTTCCTGAAGTATATCAGTAACCCGGTGGATACATGGCATTTTTGGTTATTTTATTTGTACATCATTAGTTTATGTAAGCCTAATGAATCAATATTTTCTATACCAAAGTGAAAACTGACAACTAATGTACATCTTTCATTCAAATTCTTTTGTAAAGATATTTTTCATTATCCAAGTAATCATCTTCATCTTGTACAAATATATTCTTAAAAATACATTTAATAAAGTATTCTGGGTAATACTAGAAGTAATATCATCTACACTTACTCTTTGACTTGTCAGAAGGCTAAATTAACAATGTCAATGGGTAATATTACCACAAAATTAGTCTATACTACTGATCAATTCACTAGATTGTAAATGTTTTTGATGATTATAATGCAATTTAACCACTTTAACTAGAAAAACTTTACAATCATCTTTTTTTTAAATTTAGAAAACTTAAATAAGTTTTTATAATAAAAAACACAACCAAAAACTGATTAGCCATAATAGGATATTCTTTTATGTCTCTTTTAAGGAGGAATTACATTATAAGAAAGAAGAATTATTAGAAACAAAGCAGTACTATAAGGGAATAAGATTGGAGAAAGGCTCACCCTCACCCATAATTGCTACCAGTTGTAATTATACAGTGGCAAACGAGAATGTCTGCAAATACATGTTTTTTAGATGTGAAAGAAGGGTATTTTTCTGTAACTTATTACATTTCAATGGGATAAAAGTGTTTTGTTAAATTAGAATTTAGTTAATTCTTTGTTCCTCAGAAGTTAGGATTTGTTTGCACTCACTTTTTGTGAATGTTAAAGATAGCTTGGGGC